>WSFP011388024.1:0-28503 GCA_009831015.1 Picea engelmannii | reverse complement strand
AAGAATCTGGCCTCCAAAAATGCCCAATATCCCCCAAAAATGGAGTAAATCTGCTAATAATAGGCATTAATAAATTAAAAAAACCAAATTTCTGTTGAAAAACCCACTTTGGCAAAGTATTTGGGCCTTAAGCCCCCAAATCCCGGGCGCGGCCCTCTTTACGCGGTCATATGGTTAATTTCGGGCTAAGCGCTAGCCCGTGGGCTACGCGCTAGCCCCCTTTCCCGCTGGCTTTTGGTCTTGTTGCAACACATGTGGCCCACGGGCCAAATCCCGCGCCCTATTCGTATAACCCCCGGTCTCATGGCGCAACAAATGGCCATGGGGCTAACTGTAAAACAACTCCCGCGCTCATGTGGATATGCCCCCGTGCGTTTAGTGGTTAGCTCCACGGTCGGGCCTATGGTTACATGCGGCTTTGTTTATACCGAGGGCTAGGGCTAGGCCCCAGCCCTTTTCCCGCCGTTTTGAAATATAACGTAAACTTAAATATATATTCACCCGTTTATATTACAAGTCCCACCGGCCGGCGGCCTGGCTAGCCCGACGTTACGAGTCTGTTCCTCCACCGGGAGGTCGTGGGTTCGACCCCCGACAGCATACCAATATTTTGCATAACCATAAACCAACACCAAATAATACGGTGCCACGTGTCAGCCCGTGACTGGGCCACGTGGCACCTTACCAACCAATCAGATATTGACACGCATCATCTGCCTATTGGCCCACATGTGTGCCACGTCAACCTACCCATACTGCCACTTGTCCTGTTGAATCAGCTTGCCGTACACCCTGTCATCCCATGTGTCTGCCCCATCAGCGTGCCATGTCAACTGATGACGTCAGTCTGCCATGTCAGTTGTACGACCCTTCCACGTGGACTGTACGGACTGTACAATCATCCCCTTTTTTGTCGGTTTGTCTTTTCGGACAGAACGCGATATCTTCTCCATACGGACTCCGTTTGACGAAGTAAATATATCGCCGGAATCAGGAAGACAAGACAGACGCAATGGCACAGGTTTCATCACATTCCAAGCACTTTCATTTTTGAGCATTTTTCAAGCCCTATCAGGCTTCTGGATCCGATTTCGGATCAGCCAAGGAAGATATCTCTGTGTCAAACAAAAATGTCGTCTGCCCTACGACATCAAGCCTTTCAAAGATGAGGTATTGTGTGATATTTCTCCCCTTGAAGTTTGTGATGTTATTTTAGGACAACCATATTTGTGGAAGCATCATGTTATGTATGAGTCTAGACCCCACAGTATTATTATTACTTTGGGTAGACAATTGTACAAGATACTAGAGGTAGCACCGCCTACAATGTTTTCTTTAATATCTGCTAAGTAATGCAGTAAGGTCATTTCAAAGTCTGAGAAGTTCGTCTTCTTTATGATCCATGCTCACAGTAAGAAGAAGGTCACTACCACAACCATGGCCTCTACATAGAGCCTCTCTTTGCAGCAGAAGCAAGTGGATGATATTGTTGAATAATACAGAGACATATTCTCCTCACCCACTGGGGTACCGATGCACTGCCAAGTCAAGCATCCAATTGATCTGACCCCCAATGCACCTCCACCTAATGGACCAGTCTATCATCACTCATTGATGGAAAATGACAAAATTAGGTGTCAAATCCAAGATCTTCTTCAAAAGGGGCACATCAAACCCAACTCCTCCCTTGCAGAATCTCGATTGTACTAGTGCAGAAGAAGGACGAGACTTGGCGATTATGCATTGATAATAGAGCCTTAAACAAAATCACAGTCAGGAACTGATACTCCATTCTGAGGATTGATGACATTTTTGACCAACTCAAGGGGGAAAAGTTATTCAACAATATTGACCTAAAGTCTGGCTACCACCAGGTTCCCATTGAACCAATAGATGTATGGAAGAAAACCTTCAAATCTAAAGAAGGTCTCTTCAAATGGTTGGTCATTCCCTTTGGATGATGCACCAACTGCTTTCATGAGGTTGATGGATGATGTATTGAGACCCTTCACCAACTCCTTTGTGGTGGTATATTTGGATGGCATCCTTATCTTCAACAGAACTTGGGAGGAGCACATGCAACATATTCAACAGGTTTTGAGCACTTTGTGGCAACACACACTATATGCCAACTTGGAAAAATGATCGTTTGGCATGAACATGGTCCAATACTTAGGATAAATTGTTGATGAGCATGGGGTACATGTTGATCCAACTAAGATCCAAGTCATCCATGACTAGCCAACCCCGACCACACTAACTGAGCTTTCGAGCTTCTTGGGATTGGCCAACTTCTACGACGGTTCGTGTTGGGATTTTTCCATATTGCATGGGCCCTCATCTAGGTGACCAAGGGTGGTGGTAGGGAAAATTTTGTGTGGGGGAAGGAACAACAATGAGCATTCGATGACATGAAGCATTGCTTGTGCTCAAATCCAGTACTCTCATTGCCCGATCTGCAACAACCATTCAATATTGTGACTGATGCATTTGACTATGCTGTAGGGGAAGTTCTCACTCAACACAGTCATCTAGTGGCATACCATAGTGAGACACTCTCAGATATTGTCCGAAAATACCCCACCTATTAAAAGGAAATGTATTTCATTGTACAATACTATCATCAATGGAAACATTACATTCTAGGAAAGGAGACGATCATCCACACTGATAACAAGCCTTTATAGTTCATACAAACACATGGGAAATTGGAGAACAATCACCATCAAAAGTGGTCCACCTACCTGCAACAGTTCCTTATCAACATCAAGTATAAGACATGGATATCAAATCATATTGCTGACTTCCTCAGTCGACCTCCCGTGGCCACACTCACCACTGTGCTCAATTCCTTTGGGCATGAGGAATTTGAGTGGCCCCAACTTTATCAACAAGATCTAGACTTCACAACCACCTATCATCTCTTGGGTACAGGCGTGAATGTCACCAATTTTCACATTTAGGATATACTATTATGCCATCTGGTCCATCTCTGTGGTCCTACAAGCGAGCATGAAAAGATGAATTGGGAAGCCCACTACAGTCAGATGACATGACATTTTGGTGTGGAGAAAACAATGGTTGTTCTTCAGAAACATTTTTATTGGCCCAAAATTTGACAGGATGTCGGCAAGTATATCAGATCTTGCACTACCTGTGCCATTGTCAAGCCAACCATAAACAAGAAATTCTTATGCACCCCTCTTCCTACTCCCGAGAAGCCTTGGGAATCCATCTCAATGGATTACATGTCTGGCCTTCCATCCACCAAGAAAGGAAATGACTGCGTATTTGTGGTCGTTGATCAGTTTTCAAAGATGGCCATCCTCACAGCCTGCAAGAAGAATATCACAATGACAGATACTGCCAAGCTCTTCTTCAAACGAGTGTGGGTCCATTTTGGGATACCATAGACCAACATCTCTGACTAGGACAATAGGTTCCTCAACACATTTTGGTCGAGTCTTTGGTCATTGTTGGACACCAATCTCACTAAATCCATTGATTTCCACCCCCAAACAGATGACCAAACAAAGGTCATCAATCATATGATTGTGCACATCTTGTGCATGTACAACTCTAAGCATCCACGTACATGGGATGATAGTCTCCCCTATGTTCAACATAGTTACAACAAGGTTCTCCATAGCTATATCAACCATAGCCCATTTCAGGTGGGGTTGGGATTCCAACCCTTGGGTCCCATTGATGTTGCACTACCTATTTCCACCACACAGACAACCTCTTCCCATGTTCATTTTGCAACTGAAAAAACCACTAGATTCATTAAGTGTATTCAACACATCTGCCAATAGGTCCAAGAGATTTTTCATAAATCCAATGCTAAGTACAAGCAATGCCATGATCAACACATGGTACCACACCAGTTTCAGGTTGGCGATAAATTTTGGTTACATTTGTAGAAGGAGCATCTTAGAGGGCCCCATCTGAAGCTCCACCCACTTCACTATGGGCCTTACACTATCACCAAGGCTGTGGGTAGAAATTCATTTGAGCTCAACACTCCACCCTTCCTTGGCCTGCACCCAATGTTCAATGTGGACCTCCTTTGACCATATTTTCTACCATTATTGGACTCCTCAGAGATCATAGAACATCAGACACCAACATAGCTCAACCCTAACTACATGGAACAAGCATCCACCAATCATATAGTGGACACATAGGTCAAGGAAACTTGCCACCAGAGGATCCAACTTTATCGGGTTATAGAGGAAGGGAAAATCCTACACCAAGGCAAGTGTCTCACCCAGGGAAAAATCCAACAGAAATTTCCTCACCTAATGGTTGAAATCAAACAATTGGATAACATTGCTTCTTAAGGGGGGAGGATTGATACAGGTGGATATTGGTGGCCACCCACCTATTCCAAATGGCTCCTCTTGTCCATTTTTAGTTCAACACGTTCTTTTGTACTTCTTTGTAATTGTGGGTTCTACACTTCTAGGGTTGTCTGAAGCCCTACACATATTCTAGGTGGATACTAGTGGCCTCTCACATAATCCAAATGGATTATTTTGAACGTTATCATGTCATCACATCTTGTTGTACTTCTAGGGCCATTTTGGAGCCCTAAATAATGTTTTTTTGGATCACCACAGTCAAACTATAGAAGGAGTCAGAGTTTGATGGCATAATGTATAGTTCTCTGAAAGACCTTTCCAATGGGCTATCACGTGCCTAAAAAAAGGGTCGTATGAAAAAGTTACGACCCTGGGAAGTTGAGGTACCAACTTACCCATAGGGTCCCACATGACTTTTGGCATTTCACCTCCTAGGGTTAGGTTTTTGGATGTATAGGGTTTTGGAATTCATGAGTAATATAAAAAATACCTCTAGAGTCTCATTGTGATCATTATGCTCAGATGGATTCCCATAGCAGCCACATCTCTTCTCAAAGATAGCTACCACCATTCGAGCAAGTGTTTTAGTTATGAAGTCTTATAGTTTCAACCTATTTCATTTGTTCAATAGAAGATATTGTTCACTGGATATATGTGTTATTATTTATATCTATGTGTTTATTGTATTCAATCTATTAATCAGTTTGTTCCACTCCTAAATCTGGATCATCCTCTCATTCTCCTCTTCTTCAACCAGTCTATGGAAATGAGATGCCACCTTCAAAATTTCTTCTATGTTTGCTTCGTCTAGTTCTCTAAACACCTCCTCAAAATGCTACACTCCTAATTCAAAATTATTATGAAAGGTGCTAACCTTTTGTCCTTCCCTATTTATTAGTTCCCAAATTTTATTAACACTCTTTATATGATTGACAAGTTTTTGAAAACAATTGGTGTTTTGATCCCCCAACTCAATCTAGGTTGTCCTACTCTTCATTCGCCATTCCCTTTCCCTATATTGAAGTAAATTTTCATTTTTTGACTCCAATTACTTCAAAGTGACCTTACCCTCATCGCTTAGATGGAATCCCAGATTATACTAAAAAAGTGATTACAAATTCCTCTCCACTTCATTTAACTGACCATCCCTTTCTTTGTGTTTTTCTTCTGCCTAGTCAACCAACTTTTCCTTAAATCTTTTCAAAAACTTTAAAAATTGTTCACAAGTAGTGCCCTCCTATTAAGGATCACCAATCAACTAATTTAACTTCACTATATATTGAAACTCTTCCTCGCTGTCCCATCCTAGATTAAACCTAAAAGGATCTCCCAGATTTGGATCATTTTTATCCAATTCCAAAGTAACGAGAAAATGATATGAGCATCTATTGGATGCTACCCATGAAGTGTACCTTTTTGCCTTCTATAAAAATTTTTGATGGATCAAAAACCTATCAATCCTCTTTAAAAAACATTATTCCCTTAATCTATTGTTTCTCCAAGCTGGCTTGAGCTTAATAGTCTCAATGCCCACAACACTTGCTAGATTAAACAAGTTATGGAAGAATCTGGCTATTCTATCCAATCTAGCAAGGATCCCCTTACCTACCTAATATTCAAAGTGAGATTTAAATCCCATCCAATTATGAGATTATGAAGTTTAAAACACTCAAAAGAAAACAAATTTTCCTAGTAGATTTGTTTACCCTCATAAGGTCCATACACATTTAGTAAATTTATATTCAAGCCCAAGATTTTACTATATACCTCTGTGCAAAGATATAAATGAACACCAAAATAATTAATAAGGGACACATTATGATTCCGACCATTAATCAAACTGCCTAAAAACCCTTCTAAATCTAAAGCAAGGAAGTCCCATCCCCCCAAGAACTTTCTGAGTGTTATCACCATTTATTTTCACACCTAAACCAAAAGGTTAAGTATTACATATATACACCATCATAGTCTATGTATCCCCTGTCATACTCACTTTCACACCATTATTCCCTTACATAACTTAGGAAAACCCATTTTTCCTAAGTCATTTCACACTTTCACACCATTATTCCCTTACATAACTTAAGAAAACCCCCTTTTCCTAAATTATTTCACTTAACTAAGCCATAATACACTTTTATGCATTTCCCCCTCTTTATTTTATTCAAATTAAAGGAAAAATTCAAATTAGTGGTTAAAACTGATTTGGTTAAATAAAGAGAGGCATACCATTTCCATATGGCTTTTCATGAGAGTATAGAGATGCTACGAAAATTTCCACTGATCTTTTAGCTTCATTTCACCATAGTTACTTTCATCCAATAAGAGAGTCTAGCTAGTGCTACCATACATTCGAGAAAGAAAGAAGAACCCTCCCACAAAGAGGCCACCAAGAGACATCAATTTTCCTTGGTTTCTTCACAGGTTTTGTTTATTTTGTACTCTGGTTATTTGGGTATTATACACAATCTTTTACTCTTTCTATCTTTTGTTATTCAAGTATTTTTTTATTGCATGCCTTTTCTATTTCTAAATAGCATAGATCTAAAGGAATTTAATCACTATATAACTAGGGTTTCTTGTGTTCTCACCCACTTTTGTCTATAGCTTTGACACAACCACAAAGTTCATATATTTTCTAACCCTTATTATATATCTACACCAATAGAATGGTGATTCCATTGGGGATCTGATTTTTACTCATGATCCTTGGTTGTGAGTGTGTGGTACACATTTTTCCTCTCATTTTTGTATGGTTTCATTAAGTTTTTTGTGAGTTTTTTTCCTTCATGTAGGTTTTTTTTCATGTTTGCAGGTTATAGATGTCGGAGATCCACTCAGGAAACCCTCAGAGCTAGAGCCACAAATCTTCCTAGAAATTTTTTTCCCAATGCATTTTTTCCCTTTTTTAGCATTGGTCAATGCACTATTTGGTCACTTTTTTTCCACTGCTCAACGCAAAAAAAGGGGACTTTTATGCCACTACTCAACATAGAAAATATGCACTTTTTCCCACTTCTCAACACAAATTTTGCCTCTTTTTTTGCCACTGGTCAATGCAATAACTGGGAACTTTTCCACCAATTCTCAATGCATATTTTAGGGAATTTTCTACCATTGGTCAATGTAGGATTCAATCCTTTTTCCACCACTACATAATGCATTTTTCTAATTTTTTCCAACACTGATCAATTTTTAAATTTGTTGTTGTTTTCAGTATTTAGTTTGTTTATTGTAGATTATTTTTAGGGCCTATAGATAACCCTGATTTGATAGTTTTTTTAGTGGTTTAAAAACCCTAACTAAACCCTAGGTATTGAGGACAAACCCATAGGGGTTTTGATCTCTTTTTATCAAGAAATTTCTTGAGGGTTTGGCTCCCTGTTCACTATTGTAAACATGTTGTAGCTCTACCAATTTATTGATGTCCCTCCCTTATTTTATTTTATTTCTTTTCATACCATATTAAATGAATTGAAAATAACAATAGATAAGCATATAGGGTAGGACCATAGATTTGATTTAATTGCACCTAGTTCTTTGTTGATTGCTACAACCATTGGATGCCATTTGATTGTTGTTTCAGAACCTTGAGTAGAATGTTGTTGCAAACAAAAAACCTTAGTGAAGAGAAATACCAATTAGTCCATTTATTTTTACTTTCCAATAGGGATTCACCATTGCACTTTAGTTGCATTTTTTGGAAAGAAAAGTTTACATTTTAGATTCCTTATTGTACATGCATCACTTCCTCTATATTTAGAAAGGAAAAGTCATCCCTTTACCATTTTGATTTGGATTGCTTGTGTCCATAGGAATTTAGGATTTTATTGTACTTTAATTTAAAAAATTTCCTTACTTTCGACATTTTATTTTATGCCATTAGTAATTTACTTTTAAGAAATTGAACTCAAATACAAAATCTCATTAGCACACCAAAACAAGTTGCAAACCAAAACCAATGAAACAAGTTTGAAACTTAAAAATAACCTTGGACACCATTTATTCCTTAAAGAGACAATACCATAGGATGAAATGAATTCATCCCAAGTTTCCCATCTGACATGCCCTCATATCCATCTGATGTGTCAAGGCCCCCCTACTTAGTCCCCCTTCTAGTTCTATCTCCTTAGAGTCAGAACCTCCATTCTTTATGCGAGGTATTGGTACCACATCCCACCCTATACCTCTTTCGTTAGGACCATCTCCTTCTAGTTCAACCATGGCCATAACTACCTCAAACTCCTTGCCTTTCATGGTTGGTTTGAGTATACCTAACTTGAACCAGTTGATCAACAATCCCATTCACCACAATCTGACATCCCCAATTTTGAGGGAAAGTTTGGAGAATATCCTTTGAAACAAATTATTTCCTTCCACTTATGTTGTTCATTGAACTTCATAAAGATTTGTCTTTTCCAGAGAACCCTGATAGGTGCCATTGTAAAGTGGTACATAGATCAAGCAAGGAACTCTCACTAGACCTTTGATTCCATTGTGAAGGTATTCCTCACCTTCTTCCGATTTCCTGTTCACCATGATCTAGGGATTGAAATAATTACTTCCTATCACTAAAACAATTCCACCCACATCTCAAACCACATCCATGAGTGTCATAGATGGTGTGGCTTGTGAAAATCCAAGCTAGATGACATCTTCCTCAAGGAATTATTCATGAAGTCCCTCCTTCCTCCCATCACCAAGGATGTCATGATGACATTTCCTGTGACACACCCAACCCCCTAAACCCTGCGTAGGTGGGTGGGATGTCAAAATTTGTCTCCCACTAAGCTTTTGGTATTGGGTTTATATCCCCTATTTGACCTCTGTCTTGCATGGTGCACACGTGGATTTCCTCTTTGTCATTTGCACCACAATGAAGAATTGTATGTGTGTGATGTGGCTATGAAAAATCCACATACTCACCACCCTCTCCTTCTTATAAAATCCCTTGGTGGATTGCAACTACTCAGACTAGGGATAAATATCCCCAATCATAAAACTTTGAATCACTTGAATTTACTAGATCAATGGTCTGTAATGAATCAAGATCCCTTTTCATTGGAAAAACATGATATACAACCCACATTTCATTCCCTATTGAACTTATACAAAAACTCTACCCCCGATAGATCCAAGAGTCATCGGGTTAGAATATGAATAGTATCGATTTACTTGGCACCTTAAAACTATGTGATGGCTAAATCCTTTTATTATCTCCTCCCAAAAATTGTCCGATGGGGTCTACAAGGATATCTATGACTAAGATCTCATCAAGTTGCCTCACCTGCAAATCAATGGTATCCACCCACTCGGTCCTCTGCCATCAGAATGTAACCACTCTACATGGTCACGTGACCTTACGAATGTTTTTTACCGAGTGAGAAATCCTCCGATGGATTCGATGGTCATCGAAACCTCACATCCAATGATCAAAGATATATTCAATATCACCTCTTCTCGGTGGTTGATTGATGCTACTACTCTAACACAATTACTTCATCGGGATGGGTCATTATTAGATCTAATGGCTCAGATCTGATTGGATTCAACACTGATAGATCCATGGCTATCCCCACTCTCGGGATTTCAACATCAGATCTTCCTCATCAAAAATTCCACCCGCTCCTCTTTCCATACCTTCCCAAAATCCATTCTTTCTATAGAATTCACAGCTTAGCGCTTTACATATATATGGTCTCAATATTTTTGGCCTATCCTCCAGATAGATCAACAACTCTTCATAATGTGCATCTTTCCCATAAAAATATCATTATGGTCACATAATTTGAGTTCTCCCAAAGGCTTCACCATTTGATAAAACTTCGCCAAGGCCCCATATCTATGAAGAACAATCAAGATACGATATCCTCACTAAATCAATGACAAATAAATATTATGGGTTTAAACAAAGATTCTAACTGGGCTAAGGATGATTACTGGACCTACCAGGTCCTTGATATTTTCTTTCACCTTCCTACATGGGTTTGAGTCTACTCCCTCAGGATTTCAACTCAATTTTACATCAAGAAATAACCTTCTACCAAGATCCCTAAATGAAGATTTTATATCCCGCAAAATTTCCACTTCAAAACTAGGGAAAACACAAGGTTATCGACCTGCACTGACCTCCCATGCATAATTATCACAATTACTTCATTAACATTTTAAGAGGAGATTATGCTACTCCTTTTTAATTCATAATCATTCATTCATCATTCACAGACTATTATCAAGAACATAACATAAATCACAACCATTAATGGAAATTCAATAAACATGCAAAGGAGACACTTATATGTTCAATGATGATTTCAACCAGCCAATTGATTGAGAGTGAATTCCTTTCCACCCAACCGTAGGCTATGTTTCACTTTGTCTTTATAGAACAATCCACCCTCATTCCAGACCATGATACCACCATGGGACTCTCATAGGTTGGTTGACAAGTCAAGGAATGGATAAGGAATATTACTCTTCTTCATTCCATTGGAAACAACATAAATCCCCTATTCCCACTAAGCTCAAGGCCTCCATGAGTTTATCATGAACCTTCTTATCTGGACTTCCTCTTCACAAGGGAGTCCCTTATTTTCTACACAATCCCTCAAGGATATCCCCTTACCAGTGCAAATTTATTTCTAGAAAGCACCAAGTCATGGCCTTCTTTTCTCTAGTATGGATACATGTATTCTTTGTTCCATGGTGACCATTCCATATCTTGGGAAAGATTCCTATTTTGCTCATGAAAAATTTCCATCAATATTTTTCCTGTTGTTCAAGGTTGTATGTGTGAGCTCTGTTTTCTTACTCACATCACCATCTATATTCAAGTATGGATATTCCTCTCTGGGCATGTGTTTATATGTAGATTGTGTGTGTCACATGTGTCTCCTGTCATGTTTTTTACCTCTTCATCCTTATTTCTTTTCCTTCATTGGAAAATTCTCTTTGTTCATTGAGATCCTCAATTGCTTATTTTATAACCAAACTCCTAGGGGTCAACTACCGAATGAAAGGTTCAGGTTCTGTGTACTTCTGGCTGAAACTATGATCGACCCTTCACATTTTAGGTACCGATTCTAAAGGCAATTATAACTGATCCAACTACCCGATTTGGATGCCATTAATGAGTTCCTTGTGGTTAGGGAAAATAGGGTACTTTGGACATGTTATGCATTCATGGTTCTACAGGTGTGAGTTGGATTTCTAGGAAAGCTTCCTATTTTCTTCATTAAAACTTCCTAACTTCTCCCTCACTATCTCCCACTCGTGATATCATGGACAATATTGCAAGGCTTCCCTCTTAGTCAATTTTATGGTGTTTTTATTAGCATAAACACAATTACAATATTAAACAATTAATTTGCATGAAGTCTTAAACATAATTGTTTACTTGGGGGGGATAAAGGTGTTGCATTCCCCTCCCCCTTAAGGAAACACTGTCCTCAGTTTTTTTAACACCAGATATGAAAATTTATACAGAAAAAAAGAATGGGTATGCCACTCTAACGACATATTCCAATTCCCATGTGGCCTCATCTGCTCCAAAATGATTCCATTGTACCTTGATCTACACGATGACCTAGTTCCAGAGAAACGTCTCTTTCCTGTCTAGGATGTGTTGAGGATCATAATGAAATTCTTCCTCTTGTTCCACCTGTAACACATTCCAATCAATAACATGATTATAATCATGAATATACTTCTTTAATAAGGATACATGGAACACATTGTGAGCTCTAATAGTAGGTGGTAGGAAAATTATGTATGCTACTGGTCCCACTCTTTCTAGGACTTCAAATGGTCCACACTAGCGGTGTGATAACTTGGCACAAGTTCCCATTCTTAGGGAGATAATTTTTGGATTCACCCTGATATACACATGATCTCCCACCTTAAATTCCTTATGAGTTCTCTTGCTATATGTATAGATTTTTTTCTTGTCTTGGGATGCTTTCAAATTATTCCTTATTCTAATCAATTCATGTTCCATCTCTCTTAATAGGTCTTGTCCAAGTGTGAACTTTTCCATTGGATTGTCCCAACTAATTGGAACTATGAATTTTATACCATATAGAGCCTCGAAGGGGCTCATCTTCAATGATTCTTGATAACCATTGTTGTAGGAAAATTCTAGCAAGGGTAAATATTCCTCCCACTATTTTGGATAATGTGTGATATGCATCCTTAACATGTCTTCCAACACTTTATTTACCATTTCAGTCTTCCCATATGTTTGAGGATGCTAGGTTGTGTTGAATTCTATTTTCATTCCTAAGCCTGCAAATAAGCCTTTCCAGAAATGTGATGTGAATTTCACATCTTTGTTTGAAATAATAGTCTTGGGCATACCATGCAACCCAAAAAGATCTTTCGTGAAAATATTAGCATCATCTATAGATTTAAAATTATATTTGATTGGGATAAAGTGAGTTGCCTTGCTTAGTTTATCCACCACTACCATGATTTCATTATGTTGTTTAACTGTTCTTGGAAAACCTGTGATGAAATCCATGTAAATAGTTTCCCAATTCCATTATAGGATTTGCAATGGTTGCAATAGTCCAACATGGTGTTTATGTTCAATTTTTACCTGTTGACACTCCAAGCACTTCACAATATACTCTGTAATGTATTTCTTCATTCCTGGTCAATAATATAATTTCCTTACTACTAGTATCATTTTCTGATAACAAGGGTGACCCACATAAGGTATCCTATGAAACTCATCCATAATGAGGTGTTTAAGCTCTGTTGAATCAACTACATACAACTTATTTTTATACAACAATAACTGATATGATGTAATCTGGTATTCCTCATACTTATTCATGTTTGGATCTTGCTGAGAACTTATTCATGTAATATGATGTAATCTTTTATTAGATTGAAAATATTATCTTCTTGCAAGAGAGTTCTAATTCTTTGCTTAATGTCACACTCACCTACACTTACTGCTTCTAGGTGTACCATCTGCACACTTTAGATGAGTTCATATACCACTTGGTTTTATTTCCCTTTTATATGTTTGATCTCAAAATCAAACTCACTAATTAGTGCCATCCACCTACCCTCTCTAGAATTCAAGCATGGATGATCAAATAGATATTTCAATCCACAATGATCTGTCATCAAGAAAAATCTTTTCCCAAGTAGGTAATGCCTCCACATCTTTAATGTGTGCACATTGGCTGAAAGCTCTAGGTCATGGGTGACATATCACTACTCATGCTCATTCAAATTCCTTGATTAATAAAAAACCACATGTCCTTCTTGCATAATAACTCCACCAAGTCATTCTTTTCAAGCATTTGTGAATACTAAGAAATATTTCTTAGGGTCTACAATATTTAAAATAGGGGCATTGCTCAAGAGATGTTTTAGCCACTGAAAGCTAGCTTCACACTTTGATGACCACACAAATTTCATCCCTTTTCTTCGCAATGAGGTAATGGGATGAACAATCTTGGAAAATCCTTTAATAAACCTCATGTAATATCCATATAGTCCCATAAATGATCTTACCTTGGTTACATTTCGAGGGGATGGAAAATCCATGATTTATTTGATCTTCTCGGGATCTATTGCCACTCCCTCTTCTAATATTTTGTGACCTAAATTCTGAATTTCCTTATTTAAGAAGTCAAACTTGCTATATTTGGCATATAGCTGGTGATATATTAACACCTGTAACACCAACCTGAGATGCCCCTCATGCTCTTCCTTGGTCTTGGAATATACCAGGATGTCATCAACGAATACAAGAATGAACTTATCAAAATATTTGCTAAGAACACTATTCATTAAGCACATGAAGGTGGCTAGTGTGTTGGTAAGCCCAAATGACACCACCATGAACTCATAGTGTACATATGTTTTTTTCTAAAATTTTTCTTGTGGATGTCTTCATCGTTAATCTTGACTTGGTGATATCCCAATATCAAGTGAATTTTAGAAAATACTGTAGCTCCTCTGAGATGATAAAAAATATCATCAATCATGGGAAATAAGTACTTGTTCTTGATGGTCATCTTGTTCAACTATCAATAGTTAGTACACATCCACAAGGTACCATCCTTTTTCTTCACGAACAACGTGGGTGGTCCCCACGGGGACGCACTCAGCTTGATATACCATTTATCCATTAGTTCTTTTAATTTCACTTTTAATTATACTGGTTTGGATGTACTCATTTTGTAGTGCTAGTACTCCTCCTGGGACAAGATTTGTTGAGAAATTGAGATCTCTCTTAGGAGGAAGTCCATGTACCGCCTCTAGGAATACATCTCTAAACTCCCATAATATTGGTTGATATTCAATCTTCATCTCTTTACTCTCTGTTGTACTAAGTACTTGTACTGCATACAAGGGACACCCTCTTTGACTAAACTTATTGATTTGTAGTTCCAATATTTGCCTTACCAATATAGGCTTTTGAATTTCTTGCAACACCCTCATGTTGCCTTCTTCATATTCACATTCTAAGGTCTTATCATGGAAATTAAATATTGACTTATGAATGGCCAACTAGTCCATGCCTATCAACACATCATATGATCCTAATGATAAGATATTTAAGGATTCTTGTGTGTGAAATCCACTCAATTCAAATGGGCATGCCTTTATCACTTCTATTACCTTTATCTTAGACCTTGTGTCTAATTAAACCAACCATAATTTTTCATGTTTCTTCCTCTGTAAAGCACATGGTTAAACAACTTGGGGTGAAGCGTATTTTAGGTTAGAACCAGGGTCAATACAAATAGAAATGGGTTGCTTGGTGATTATACCTTCCAATTCCACCACAAAATCTTGGTGGTCTACTTTCTGGTTCTCAATAGTTTCATAAATTCTCGGCACACTCCTGGCCACATTGTTGACTATAGTAGCCTCCTAAAAATGGTAAAACATTTTTCTATCATGATTCCTGTGAGGGAAATCTCTCAACAAATGTGCCTCTACACAACTTTAACACTGTATAGGTCCTTTCTTTTTCTCCTCTACTTTCTCTCTTTCCTGCTCTGCTGGATTATTTCCACTTTGAGATGGAAATCTCTATTTGTGCACACTTCTGCTTGGATGACTGAACTGAGCACCCTTCTTTGGATTCTTATATTGGGATGGTTTAAATCCATTCCTCTGAAATCTAGGTTTATCCTTTCTCTTCCAATCCTTAAGAGGATCTTGCCTATGTTTTGATTGGTCATAACAATACTTAGTCTTTCAAATAGTCTCTTCTAAGGTCTTAGGCTAATCAATATCAATCCTATATTGATAGGACTATGGTAATCCACCTCTTGGCATAAGAATCCATGGTAATTTCCCCCCACTTGTGTTCATGGAGCTCCTTAATCTTACCATCATAATAATTCTCTGATAAAGGAGTTCCTGAAGTATTTCTTGAATTGTTTCTAGGTTAGCTTGCTTTCTTTCAATCCCTTAACTTCCTTGAGGTCCTCCCATGATATGGAATCCCCTCCATTCAAATTGAAATTTATATCTTTTCCTTTTTATTTTCCAAGTAATTTATATGCACTTGAAAATACTTCCTTAATCCCAACAACCACACCTCAAATTCTTCTCCTTTATTGATTTCTCCATCAAAGGTAGATGGATTTTTGTTCTTGAACTCTTCTATTAGAGAACTCTGTGAACATCTCTTATTCTTTTTCTTCTTGTGAGCACTTGACCGAGTGTCATCGCTGGAAAGTTCCTCTATAGTGTTCTTCCCACTAGATGACTCTTTGGAAGTATATCCACTATCTCTGCTTCTCTTAGCATCTCGATGTCTTTTCCCTAAATAACTTCTTTCCACATTGCTGTGATATGGTCCATGCATTCAAACATTCGAAGGTATCTTCAATTTCTCTAACTACTATAGTCCTGCCTTACTAATGGCTCGACCTTGTTGTACATTCTTTTGAATATCAGACAGACTATGTAGTAACACTGCATTTAACTCTTTCTACTTAGCCTAAGCTCTCATGAGCATTTAATTATTTTCTTTCAGTCTCCTTACCATGGCTACCAAATCTAGAGGGGTTTCTCTGGTCCTCCTTCCATTATATTATTCATCTCGGAAGTGTGAGTTTTCCTCCATACTATGATGCACCATTCACTTATGTTTCCCTTTCAGTATGTCTCATGTGATGAAATAGTGAAACACTATTAGCTATTACATTTTAAAATTATTCACATAAAATTCTTGGCCTTGTCAAACATTAGTCTGCTTTAAAAATCCCAAACCAAGACTCCATTCCTTCTTATCAGTCCTACAATTAAATCATTCAAAAATATAACATATACTTTCATAATGTAAGGTTATCTTAAACATTCATTCATCCTTGGTGACCCATTCAAGCCTAGAGTTTCAACTTTTCTATGATACCACTTTGTGACACACCTAACACCCTAAAATCTATGTAGGCAGGTGGGATGTCAAAATTTCTCTTCCACTAAGATTATGGTCTCAAGTTTACATACCATATTCGAGTTCTATCCTATGTGGTTCATAGATGGAATTCCTCTTCACCATCTACACCACAATGAAAAATTGTATGTGTGTGATGTGACTGTGACAAGTCTGCAAACTTTCCATGCTCTCCTTCTTAGAAAATCCCTTGGCCTATTGAAACCACTCAGACCAAGAATAAATATCGTTGATCGACCAACTCATACTCACTTGAATTGAAAATATCAACGATCTGCAGTGAGTTGAGTTCCCTTCCCATCGGGAAAATAGGCTATAAAACCCACATTTCAGTCTTGATTGAAATTCTCTGACAACTCTACTCCTAATAGATCCAATGATCATTGAGTTAGGAGATAAACATTCTTTATTTACTCAACACCTTAAAACTTTGTGATGAATAAAGCCTCACTTTCTCTCCACCCAACACTTGGCTAGTGGGGTCTACAAGGATATATGTGACTGAGATATCATTGGGCCATCTCATCCATAGATAAAAAATCTCCACCCACTTGGGTCTCTTCCATCGAAATGTAACCACTCTACATGGTCACATGAAATCTCGAACAATATTTCTAGAGAAAGAAATCCTTTGATGGATCTGACGATCATCAAACCCTCACATACAACAGTTAGAGATAGATCAGATCTCACATCTTCTTGGTGGTTGACTGACACTACTACCGTTACAAAATTACTTCATTGATATGGGTCATTACCAGATCCAACAACTCATATCCCATTGGCTTCAACACCGATAGATCCATGGACCTCCCCGATCTTAACCTTTCAACATCATAAAATCTTCCCACTCTTCTTCCCAGACCTTCCCAAACTCTACTCTTCCGACAAAATTGTTAGCTTATCACTCTACAGACCTATGATCTTGATCTCATCGGCCTATCCTATAGATAGATCGATGAATCTTCATAACGTGGATGTTTCCCCTTGGAAGATCACTATGGTCACATACTTCGAGTTCTCCTGAAGGATTCACCTTCTGATATACCTTCTCTAAGGCCCTAGATCTCCAATGAATGGTCAATATTTTATCTCCTCACTGAATCAAGGACTAATAAATCTTCTGGGATTAAACAATTATTCTAATTGAGCTAAGGATGATTATTGGACCTACCAGTTCCATGAAATTTCCTTGCACTTTCCTACAGGGGTTTAAATCGAATCCATCAGGTTTTTAACTCACTTTTGTATCAAGCAAGAACCTTATACCAAGATCCCCAAATGAAGATTTAATATTCTGCAAAATTTCCATTTCAAAACTAGGGAAAACACAAGGTTATTAGCCTACATTGGCCTCCCATGCACAATTATCAAAATTACTTCATTAAACTTTCGAGAGGAGATTATACTACTCCTTTTTAACCTAGAATCATTCATTCATCATACACAAACTATTATCAAGAACAAAATGTAAATCATAACCATTAATGGACATTAAATAAACATGCAAAGGAGACACTTATCTGTTCAATGTTGATTTCAACTAGCCAACTGTCTAAGGGAAAATTCCTTTCCACCCAACCATAGGATGTGTTGCATTTTGTCTCTCTACAACAATCCACCCTAGTGCCACGCCATGATACCACTAGGGGACTCTCACAGGTTAGCTTAAAATTCAAGGAATGTTTAAGGAATGTTACTCTCCTTCACTAAACTGACAATAACATAAATCCTCTATTCCCACTGAGCTCAGGGCCTCCACGAGTTAATGGGTACCTTACCAGCTAGATTTCCCTTGCACAAGGTATTCCCTTCTCTACTACACAGTACCTCAATGATCTCCCCTTACTAGTTCCAATTTATTTCCAACAAGAACCAAGTCATGACCCTCTTTTCTCCAATATGAATATGGGTATTCTCTATTATAGGGTGACCATTCATATCTTGGGAAAGCTTCCTATTTTCCTTAGGGAAAATTCCTATCATTTTTTTTTTTGTTCAGGGCTATGTGCATGAGGTCTATTTTCTCACTCACATCACCATCTGTTTGTGAGTTTAGATATTCCTCTTTCGACATGTGTTTCAATGCAGATTGTATGTGTTACATGTGTCTCTCGCTAGATTTTTTACCTCTTCCTCCTTATTCCTTTTCCTTCACTGGAAAATTCAGTTTGTTCCTTGGGATCCCCACTCGCTTCTGTCAGAAACAAAATCCCAGGGTCAACTCCCGAATCGAAAGGGTAGGTTCTGCATACTTCTAGATGACATTGTGGTTGACCCTTCACTCTTCTGGGTACCAATTCTAAGGGTAGTTATAACTACTCCAACCACTTTATCTGGATGCCATAAACAAGCTCCTTGTGGTTAGGGTGAATAGGGTACTTTGGGAAAGCTATGCATTCATGGTTCTGCAGGCGTGATTTGGGTTTTTGGGCAAGTTTCCTATTTTGTTTATTAAAAATTCCCAACTTCCCCCTCACTAGCTCCCACTCATGGTATCGTGGTCAGTACTGGAAGGATTCCCTCTAAGTCAATTGTCTGGTTTTTTTATTAGCATAAACACAATTAAATTCTTTACCAATAAGGGTGCATGAAGTCTTAAACATAATTATAGGCTTGAAGGAAAACAAGGTATCCAAATCAATTTGTTTAAGATCTGGAAACAGTTTTTTTTTGTGAAGTATATGCATCCCCTTCTCACTCACATGTCCAAGCCTATGATGCCACAATATTGTATCCACTCTTGTAGAAGCTAAAGAGATAGAAGAGTCAATATTACCAGTACATAAATACAATGTACCTACCTTCTCTCATTTTTCTATCACCAATGATCCTTTGGTGACCTTCCACACCTTGTCTATAAATATGGATATACAAAATTCACTTTCCAAATTCCCTGTTGAAATTATATTTTTCCTTAGATCTAGAACATGTCTTACCTCTTTCAACAACCATTTGTTTCCATTCCTTTGCTTTATTTTTACCTTTCCCATTCAAACATTTTTGCATGGTGCATCATCATCCAAATGAACCTGTCCAAAATCACCTTGAAAATAATATAGAAAATATTTCCTATGGGGTGTGGCATGAAATGAAGCCCCTGAATCTACTACCCAAGACTCATAAATATTATCTACAGAAAGAATCAAAGCATCTTGCAACACATCACCTGTTACATTTGCTTCCTGACTTTTCTCATGTTGTCCTGACATCTCTTTGCTTCTTTGGAGATATACAGTCTTTCTTCAAATGTCCTTTCTTCCCACAATTCCAACACTCTATATTTCCAAGTATGGATTTGGATCTGCCCTTCCTAGAATTCATAGGGTTCCCTGAGCCCTTTCCTCTATCCTTTTTTCTTCCCCTGTTATCCATGTTTAACAGATTACCTGATGTCTCACCTGTGATTTTCCATCGCATTTCCTCACTAAGGATAACACCAACAACATCATCAAATTTTAAAATGTTTGAACCAGAGACATAGTTACTTACAACCATGACCAAGTTGTTCCATCTTTCTGGTAATGAACACAAGATTAGAAGATCCCTGACCTCATCATCAAAGTCAACTTTTACAGAACTTAGTTGATAAGTAACCGTATTAAATTCATTTAAATGATATGTAATAGACCCACCTTCTGACATATTCATATTAAATAATCTCTGCATTAGAAATACCTTATTGGATGACAAGGGTTTTTCATATAGTTTAGCCAATGCTTCCATCAACTCCTTCATTTTCTTTTCTTTCGAAATATTGAAATCCACCGATGCTTCTAGGCTCAGCCATATCATTTCTAGTGCCTTTCTGTCAAGAACCTCCCATTCTTCGTCCTTCATGGCCGTCAACTTCTTTGCTATTCCACCCAATGGTAGCAATATATTCTTCTGATATAAAAAATGTTCCATCTACATCTTCCATAAATGGTATTTTTGGCTGTTAAATTTATCGAACCTAAACTTTCCATCTTCCGCCATTGCTCCCACTCGAACCAGGAACCCTCTTTTTGTGCGAGTTACCTTTCGCTCTGATACCAGTTGTTAGAAAACTAGGATCATAGAGAAATAAAATAAAACAAATGTGGAAATACAAAAAAAAGAAGATACACAATAAAATAGAGACACAAATATACATGGTTCCCCTAGTTTGGGCTACGTCCACCATAGAAATTGTCAGGTCCTTCCTTTATTATTATCCAAAAAATGAAGGGACACAACCTACACCACACCCATTGTAACTTATTCTTCTTTATTTCATAGTATCCTCACTCAGAATACAATATTTACAATGATACATAGCCACAATACATTTACCTCATAAAAAAGGGTTTCCTTCTAGGGAAAAAAACCCTAACATAACTTCTACCATTAGATCTGCAACCTTATAATGAACAATCCATATTTACTATGAAATTACAATATACATTTACAACGAATTTGTTCCTTCTGGGGATTAGCCCCCAAACCCCCATAGGGGGCTTTCTTGCCTCTAGATGCCCCAACCGAGGGGATAGTCCCCCCGAACCCCGCAGGGGGGGTAATCCTCCCTGCACTCCCTTGCATGGAGGAGTGTACATTCTTCTGGGGTGTAAAGTATTCATGGGGTATAAACACAACTGAAAACAAATACCTCTGAATTAGAAAGATAATTAGGCTCCACAACCAACACAAAAGTCTATTGTAGGTTATGATTTCAGCCTTAGTTTAGGACCCGTCACTAGGGCCAATAAGAAATAACATGATATTTCACTTTTTTTAGCAGAAGCAGAGTATCGAGCAATGGTAAATGCAATTCAGGAATCCTTGTGGCTTCGACAGATCCTTTTAGAGTTTGGATTCCAACAACAACATCCAACCAGCCTTTGGTGTGAAAATCAAAGTGCCATCAAGCTCGCCAAAGACCCAGTTCAACATCAACACAACAAACACATCGAGCTACACATGCACTTCATTATAAATATCATTCATGATCAAGTTATTGAAGTGATCTTTTTCCATACAGAAGATAAAGTTGCAGACATTTTCACAAAGTCTCTTACATAAGCGAAGTTTTCCAAAATTTGATCTATGTTAGGTGTTTAATAAGTTGTCATTAAGGGGGGATAGGTTCTACTACCTCATTTATTCTACGATTGTGTCACTATTTTAAATCCTTCAATCCTATCCCAAGTTTTTCTTAAAGGGGGATGTTAGGATATTTAGACACTTAGGAGTTAGTTAAGATCTACTTGGTCTAATGTGTCATTGGGTAAAAGTGTGTTTCTTAGTGTCTTTCATTAGTATGTATTATTATTTATTTGTAGTTAGGAATTCTGATGGTCATGATATTTTCCCGACATAGAGTGATTTGACGGTTCATATTCTCCTCAATCTTAACAACTACATTGATTTGTGGCTTAACACCCGATTGGTCCATGATATATATTTAAAGAGAATGGAGGGTCATTTTCCGATGATCGATTGTGAGAAACTCTCTTGTAAATATATCTATAATATTTTTCTTTTTCATTAATAAATTGCTCCAATTGGCCACGTAACACGTTTGGCTAGGGTCATGGATGTTTCCCTGTAGGGGTTTTACCACGTCAAAATATCGGTGTGTTGATCTTTTGTCTAGTTGTGTGAGTGGTTACGAAAGGTGTTCGTCCTCTATTGGAATACTATGTTTTCAAACAAAAAATGTTAAAATTTTACATGGTTTCCTCGGCTTAACGAGCTATTATCAAAATTTTGTTCTAAATTACAAAAAAATTGTGGCTCCTCTCACAACTCTCCTCTCACCAATCCTTTCAAGCCTTGAAAGAAGCTATGTGCACTACTCCTGTAATGACCCTATCTGACATAACCAAGACCTTTGTTCTAGAATGCGATGCATCCATGAGAGGAATTAAGGAATTCCTCATGCAATATGGATGACCTTTGGCTTTCACCAACAAACAATTTTCATATTGACATCTGAGACAATCAATTTCTGAAAAGGCAATGTTGGCTATTTTTCATGCAGTGTATCTCTGGAGCACTTATCTATTGGGAAAACGATTTCAAATTAAAATGGATCATCAAAGCCTCAAGTACTTCTTGGAACAACAAATTTCATCCCTGTACCAACAAAAATGGGTGACCAAGTTGTTTGGATATGATTATGAGATTCTTTACAAGAAGGGAAAAGAAAATGTGGTTTCTGATGCTCTTTCCCATAAATATGAATATGAAGGGTCCCTCTTTTCCCTCTCATTCATTGTAGAAGACTGGCTTCAGGCAGTTCGGCAAGAATGGTTTCAAGACCCCAAAATTTACATCTTCATTCAAAAAATTTAAGCAAATAGTTGGCCCTTAAACCCAAGGTTCTCTTTGAGTTTCATGCTTCACCTACAAGATGCCATTCAAGTTTTACCAAAACTTATGAAAGGGTAAAACAATATTTCTTCTGGGATGATATGAAAAATGACATCCACACATTTGTGGCCAAATGTGATACATGCCAATGTAATAAGGGAGGGACTGTCAAAATTCTAGGTACACGCCAACCCCTTCCGCTTCCACCTACTATTTGGATGGATATTTCCATGGATTTCATTATTGGCTTGCCCAAATAAGGAAATAAGTCTGCCATCATGGTGGTAGTGGATCGTATTTCCAAATATCCTTATTTCTATGATCTTCAACACTCGTTCACAACATCCATAGTGGATAAACATTTTGATGGATAATATCTTCAAACTCCATGGAATGCCTCATTCTATTGTTTCTGACCATGATCCCACTTTTACTAGTAATTTTTGGCAAGAGTTATTCAGGCTCAAGGGAAATCAATTGCATATCAACACAACTTATCATCCCCATACTAATGGCCAAACGAAAGTGGTCAACAAGTGTTTGGAAACAAATTTGAGGTGTTTTTCATATGACAGACAACATCAATGGGTTCATTGGTTACCCCTCACCAAATGGTGGTACAACACCTCTTATCATACTGCCACTTGCATGACTCCTTTTGAAGTAGTCTACGTACAGAAGACACCATCAGTTCTCCCATACATATCGGGTGTCAAAAAAGTTCAAGAAGTTGACCACAATATTACTGTCTGCATGAACATTCTCCATACTCTCAAAGACAATTTGGCAATGGCTCAAAATCACATGAAGCAAAAGGAAGATCAAGGTCATTCTTAACATCAATTTGCTTAATGGGATCAAGTGTTTCTCCTCCTCCAACCATACAAGAATACATCACTCAAATCCCAACAATGTTAGAAAATTGCACCAAAATTTTATGGTCCTTACACTATTATCAAACGCGTGGGGTCAGTGACCTATCGATTATCTTTTCCTAGTCATTCCAAGATACATCCTATTTTTCATGTCTCATGCCCGAGGAAAGTGATTGGCACCAAATTCCACACCCAGACCAACCTACCATAGTTGGATGAAGAAGGTTCCATTTTTTTTGTAGCCATAAGTCATATTGGACCAGAGAGAGCATCTTCTCTGTCAGCGCACCATCAAGGGAGTTTTGGTTCACTAGAGGATACACAACCAGAAGATGCCATTTGGGATATGACTACCATTCTACAACAGTTTCCTCATATTAATCCTTGAAAAAAATTCTCTTTTTTAAGTGGGAATGCATGTTAGGGACCTAACCCCTCACATAGATAGAATAATACATTTTCCATGTAATAAAGGTCAACATTAGTTAATAAGGCCTAAATGTATTTTCCATGTAACAAAGTTTGACATTAGTTAGTAAGGCCTATTTAATAAATGTGAACAAGTCAATGTAAGAAGACCTAATAGAAGCTTCCTCTTATAGAAATATTTTCCTCTAGAATTTTCTTTAGAAGATAGAATTAGTATAAATAAGAGTAGGAGGCATGAGAAAGATTGTCTTGAGAATTATTGTAATAAAGCTATGCTATGTTAGAAGTTTCCCCCTAAGAGAGGAAAGTGAACATTACTTTCTTTGAATAAAGATATTATTTCTGGTGTTGCTCTTATCATATTTTGGAGTTCCATTGATATCTATTGAATATTCTAGTTTTTGCATATTATATTATATCTGGTACCTTACATATGAAGTGGGTCAACACTAAAGGGATTCAAATTTTTATGGATTTGGATGTACACCATTGTGAGCAATAATAAAACCCAAATCATGAATGAAAGTTTGTCTAGAGAATGGAGATATCATGTCATCCAAACACACCACTATAAATTTTCCCAAATGTAGTGTTGGAACACATATATATTTCTAAAATTTAGACTTTAAATAGATTTCATTCTCATTTAAATAAAAACAACACGTGCTTGATTCTCACCGTTGATGAAGTCTTCTATTCAATAAAATGATCCTAATCTCTCAGAAGTTATGGAGCTGCCTACTCTTTAAAGAGTCAAATCACTAAAGAATACTTCAGAGTTTCATACTTCAGGCATTTTAACATGCCTCACCTTCAAAGTCCCAATATGAGAAAAGCATTTGATCCTAGTCACCATATACACGTATACCTCCCAAAGCTTTAACACGTCACTGCGGGAAGCGACCCTTTGAGAAAATGACAGAAGATCTAACTTGTAAATCTACGAAACGCGAAGTCCCGAAATATTAAACCTTGGTTAATTAAACTAATCTCAATTAAGGGTAATTAATATCTTTTCACACTCAGAGTTTGGGTGTTCACCATCCATCACATTCTAAATTCATGAAACCCGAACTCTTGAAATGTCTTAAACATTAAACAAAGTTAATTAAAGATTAAAGACAATTAACGAGTAATTAATCACTTCGTAGCTTCAAACATTGGGAATCATATATCAAGATGTTATCGGATACCCCGAGGTCCAAAGGTCCGAAAAGAGTTAAGGTTAAACATGATTAATTAATAGGTTAAATATCATTTATCTCATGTAAAGTTTTCATTAAATCATCATTCGGATAAATTCAAATTTTCATCTATGCTTTTCCTGATCACGAACCACCAGCCATTAATGGCATTAATAGTCAATCTAGGGAAAATGATTTCAAATAAGATCCCGGATCATCGCCCAAATATTTTCATTAAGGGAAATAAAAACATTGTCAGTGAAGGTATATGCAAATTGTTTTAGTTAAGGTGAAGACGATATTTCATTATGAATTCCATTCACGTTTTGCATAGACCAAGATTAGCAAGATAATAAGTTTTGTGCATTTTCTCTAACATGTAACACAATGTTGAGTTTGATACTATCATGGCTCCATGAAAAATGGTTGAAGGGGCTGGTGAGAGCTCGAGCCAAAACACAGATGTCCTCTCGAACACATCGCTGAGAGCTGTGGAGACCATAAAAACCTGGATGCAAGTATGCGATATCCTACAATATGAACTTGACAACTATCTAGAAGAGTCAGATAATGAGGGGATCAAAACTCAGGCAATGAAGCTCAAATACGTAGCTCAACCATAGATGCATAATATAGCCATGCAGCCAAGGCTCATGCCATATAACGACATGATAGGATGGGCCCTGGAGAACATTGACGGTGCGACCAGGACCATCTACAATTCACAGAAAATTGTTGTTGGATCTTTCCACCCAGAACATATACATGTGATGTACAAATTGTCCCCAACATTCAAACATAGTTATAATATCACTTTCTTAAAGGCATTCAATAAAGAAGAGTGCCCAGAAGGTGTAAAGAATTACCCTGACTTGATCAAAGATTGGTGGGCACGCCCTAAGAAATTCAAAGTAGACACCCATGGCATATACGCCACTACATCATTAGACGTTCATATGATGTATGTGACCATGATGCTCTGTAGATGTTTTGGGAGGGAAAAATCTTCCCACTTCATGTTATCATGGGTACCGATCATGCATGAAGTTGCAGAGGTTTTTTCATTTAATTGGGCCAAGATATTATCAGACAGTTTGGCCAAGGAAATCACCGAATATCAAATGTTGAAATCCAAAGGAAGACCTGCCCCATTTTACATATCGGCATATCTTATGGATGCCATTTTTTTAATGACACCTTTTCCTTTGATGGGCTGGAGCTAGACTTCGACCAGTGCCGAACCAATACATCTTTATCATTCAAAGCTACGGGAACATAAAGAAAAATATTTCTTCTATGAAATCTGCAATTATGTGGTGGTGTCGATGCATGTTTCTATATATGGGTTCCCACCTCCTAGGATCTCTAACAAAATAGTGACCAAACTGGGGAAGATAGCAGATTGGTATATTGAAGAGCATTTTTCTTATATCAGGGTTTTTCGTTGTTCGGTTCCTCCACATGCCTTGCCAAATTTTCTACCAGAACGATTGGTGTGCGTGAAGTAGCTCATCATACTGTGCTTGGGGGAATCAACAAGGAATTGAAGGCAGTGCAAAAAAAGGTATGGCCCACTTTTCCCTTGCAGATTGGTATGTTTTCACTGTTATATTTTGACCATTTGAAAGTAGAGGCCACATCCCTGGAGGAAATCAAACTTGTCAATATAGAATTCAAGAAACACGATCCTCAGAAGATCGTGGGAAATCACATGGCCCTTTACAATTTGAAAACATACAAGCATGAAGATTCTCCCCAGGATTATATATTCTGAGGAGCAAGATCATGTTGAGAAGTTTTGAGTCGAGTCCAAACTTTGGCTCCAGATAAGTTGGTCAAATTCTATAATTTCCAAAGGCACTGAAGAAATGGCCTTCCTAAAGTCTTGTAGGGAGAAACCCCAACACCTCCAGCTGCACAAAAAATTGAGGTCCAGAGTTTAGAAACAAGGAGCTCCAGTGGACAGGATGCTTAAGAAAATTTGGAGGAGATTGATGTTTTGACTCAGAAAGGAGACACCACATTGACAAATCCACCAAGTTATAAAGCTAAAGATCAGATTGAGGCCTTGATAAAAAAAGGGAGAATAAAATCCACTGTCCACACCAGGGAAATCAACTATTGACACAGTCAGGAAAAAAACATCCACCGATATAGGTAGCCCTGTCCAATCTATCACACCCTTATAGTTTGGTAGAGGGAACCCAAGTGCCAAAGTAGTATTCATAGAAGATATTACACCTATTTCAGTTGAAGATATGCCCCCTTATGAATTATTCTTCAACAAGAAAAGGAGGGATATGGTAAAGAGAGAAACACACCAAAAAGAGGGTCCAATTTTCAAGATACACAGAGTGCTATTTGATGGACATGTTTTAGAAGAGGTAGACTTCGCTACAAAGGTGGTAGGATCACTAGGAGATTTTGCAACAACAAACCAGTATTTAGTTGGGAACCTAAAAGAACAATTGAAGCAGAAGGATATGCCAGTGAGCCAATTGCAAATACAAGTCAAGACTGTGGAACAAAATGTTAGGAGTGATATGAATAAGAGTTTTGAGCAGACTAGAGCATGTGATAGACAAAAAATTTAACATCTCAAATTCAGTCTCAAAGAAATGCATAAGAACGCACATGCAAGTAGAGAATGGGTCAATCAGCAGGGAGAGTTGGTAAAACGACTACAGGCCAAAATAAACCTAACTGAAAACATGACTGTAGATATGGAATTTTTCCAATATCAGGCACTAGAGGCGAGTGAAAAACTAGAATCATCATAGAAAATCCTTTTTTCTAAGGTGGAAGCTGTCCAAAACCATTTTTGGGTGGTAGACCAATCCTTAAATAACATTTTCTTAAAGGATAGAGAGGCCATCACTGCT
>ML855084.1:8177-27903 GCA_009831015.1 Picea engelmannii | reverse complement strand
GTGGGACCCTCTCCATACGTGGCGTCATTTTAATGGCCCTGAGTTCCATCACCAGCTGCTATGTGACAGACCTCCATCACCCTCCACCTTTCCCGAACTGGTCATGTCCCATAACTGTTGTTAGTCCTTCCCCCCTATTCGCTTGTGGCAAGCCCCTTATTATGACTTTTACTTCCAATCGATAGCCTCCACGACACCCATCTGTATCCCTCAGCCACCGTCACCCGCCATCTCGTCCTCAAGTGATCCATTGGCCATTTATTACTAGATAACTTATCCGTTATCTAGCTGACCTGTCTCCCGCGCCCAACCGACCCCCGTTTAAATAAAACTACCATTATTCCCCTTATTTTCACTATTCATCCATCGCACCAGAGAAATTCACCGCTTACTCCTCCATTATAGTCCGTTGTCCTCATCCACAGTCAATCGCCCCCACTAACGGTGTGTTTTATTGCAGGTACTATTGCAGAAATGGCGCCAAAATCCAAACAAGCAGATGGAGAGGAGAATCCATTTCTCCTGCCTCCTGTCTACCTGGACAAGATCCTATTGGTCGAAAAAGACCGATTAATCACAGATACCAAATGCGATTTTGATTTCTCAGACCTCCAGTCGTGGCTCAGGGAAGTTTTCCTAGACCAGAGTGATGAAATTGGACTCTGGGAGTCTAATTTACCCCTCTACCTCTTTCCCCAGATCTACCATTTTCCCGAATTCACTCTGAAATGCCAAGCCCACTATATTCCAAAACAAAGAGCTATCATCTCCTCATCCAGAGAAATCCTATTTCTCGTCACGCCCGAATCCTTAGACCAGATGATGCAAATCCCCTGAGCCGACTCTGCGTCTCCCTTCAATCTGGAAATTCTCACTGAATTATACTAGAAAATGAATTCCCCCCAAAGAGCTCAAATATTCAAGCTTTTCCTTCCCCCATCCACCCAATTCCCCTCCACAAATCCTCCTTATCCATCGTCCATGTTCTCCACTAAGGGAAACTAGGTCATTTCATCCCTTTGTGCTTTGTTAGGATATTATTCTGATCAGTGGGTAGATGAACCCATTTTGGGTTTTCTATCCATCTTCTCTATCGACGAAAAGCCCACCACCCAGTTTGATTTCAGCACACTCTTGGCAGACAATATTCATGAACAGTTCATGAATTTTGGCACGGAAGGCATGTTCAGATACTCGTCTGTACTGGCATACATGTTTGTCTTCTTTCAAGCAGATCAATTTGGCTTCTCCATGCAGAATATGGATGGAGATGGTAGACCACAGGCAGTGACAGCATGGACCTCCTTGCTCAAGAACAACTCCACAGAGTACAGCTTCAAGGAGTTCATCGATCAGTTCTACCACCCTGTGGTAAGCATGCTAGGTGGTAGGCCCGAGCCTCGGATAAACGATGAAGTTCAGAGGATCCTGCATCTCTCTGACAACACAAAGATCGGGGATTGGTACCTGTATCAAAATCATACTGAGATCAGAGTATACAGGTGCGAGTTGGCATCGTATAAACTTCCCAAGTATCTGTCTGTCAGGATTTTTTCTTTGAAATACATAAGGCAGATTATAAATTCCGATGACATCCACTTTGTGTCATTGAAGAAAAAGCAGCAGCTCAGAATCAAGGGGCATATTGGCTCCTTCATCTACAACAATCATGGCACTAGGCAAGAAGCTGACAGGATGCTAAGGGAGATGAAGTTTTCCATGAGATTCCCATGGCACTATGATCCTTGTGGGATCATCTCAGGGATGAGATTCAAGAACAAAAACATTTCATATATTCATGAGCCTAGACCTGAGATTGAAAAAATTGCAAATCAGACAGTGTGGGAGCCTAACACATTAGTTGAAGTACAATAGTAGGATCCCTCGGGCACTGTGTCACAAATAACTACGCCACAGGTCCCGAAGGAAAAAAGGCCTCGACAAGATTTATCTTCGCCTATCATGGAGGTATCGTCCGAAGATTTCCAGCTGCATACTAAGAGGCCTAAGACTTCATCAACCCTGGCCCGACTGGGGGAAAAGAAGTCACGTCCACCACAGTGACCAAGTTTGTTATTCCACCCTTTGGTTCGAGCCTCCATAAGGCCATAACCTCAGCAGTGACGGAGAAATGTATAGATCCTCCACTGACCACCCAGCCAGTCAAGGGGGGACCGAAGCTGAGTATTTTCGAGAAGTACGAGTTGATCAAGAAACATAACCAGACCCTTACCAGCAGTGCTTGCGCTCAGTTTTGGAAGCAAACGTCGACTGTGCAGAATGCACATGGCCTTCCTCCAGTCACAGGTACCAAACCCCAAAGTGATCACTGATTATAAGAGGGCCACCTTTGAATTTCAGAGGAAGGACGTGCATCCGGCCGATCAGATGGATCTACACAAGAAGATAGGGGAAATGGTTTTCTACACGCTGGCACATGCTTCTACTACTGCTTCAAAATTACAGGTGTCCCTGAACAATGTTCAAACACAGCTCAAGATGGAGAATATTTCATCCTTTGCAAAGGACAATAGGATCAAAACTTTGGAGGAGCTGGTCCTTAAGATAGGTTATGATCCTTCGAACATCAAAGCAGCGGAGAAAATGATAAAGAAGAAAAATGTTGACATAGCCTCCTTGAGAAAACAACTGAAACTCCTGCCCACAGAGGATCCACATGAGAAGGAGATAGCAGAGAAAGAAGGAGAGAGAGATGAGATGCTAAGGCTACTCATGGAGCAGAATGCACAGCTTAAAGAAATGGAGTCTGAGATGGAAAAGTTGTTAAAAGAGAAAGAGCAATTGAAGCCAATGTAATTCATTGCATTGAGTGCTATCCCAATTTCAGGAGCAAGCACAGCGTCAGTGGCAGAAATCCCATCCGCGATTCCATTGACATCACAGGAGAAGAGAATCGACCTGGCTAAGTCCATGGAAAAGATGAACCTACAGGAAACATAGATCAATAGGCTTAAAAAAGAAGTTGAGAACCTTCAGGAACTCAAAACTTCCTTCCATACCAGCCTCTCCAAGGAAAAGCAGGTGATAGAGCAGCTCAAGCAGGAGCTACAGTAGCTCCGGAAGAAAACAGTGGTAGGGAAGACTTTGACTGAGGTTAAAGAAAATGTATGGACAGACATCACTAAGTCCATAAACGAGATATGGCCCATGATCCAAATCATGTTTGAGAAGAATGAGTTGGTGCTGAGAAGCAAACAAGCCATTGAAAAGACCAGAGTAGAATTGGGAGACATGCCTGCACAGGAAAACAAGATCATCAAGTTCCTCAATTCTAAGACCAGGGAAGAGCTGGAAGAACTGAAGATTGAAGACAGAACATAAACCATCCTTGAGGTCAAAAGAGTTTTGACCAAGAGAGGATTAATGCTTCAGTTAGAAGAAAAGGTTCAGGCCATGGACCTGGGGGTACATAAATTCTTTAGTAAGGTTCAAGCTCTCCAGAAGAAAGGTCTTCTTGGTCTGAAAGTGATCAATGATAAATTGATGACACTCTCGGACTACAACAAGAGATTAGACGAAGTGGCTAAGGACAGTTCAAAGTTTGCAGGCATACAAGGGAGCATCACTGGCAAGGCATTCATGGATGCCCTTCAGTGGGACATCAGTATCCAACATGAGATTCGATACATATTCCTCACCAAGCCTACATTCGCCAAGTATACAAAAATGGATGAAGTGTATCGAAGACTGCTCAAAGTCAACGTTCCAAGTCATCTCAGATGGGAAGATCTCTGTGATCTGATCGATTAGCGATGAGCTATCCCGGTCCAGTCACCTATCCAGTCAGATGATGTCGTGCAGAAGCTTCATCAACGGCCTACCCAGAAATCAGCGTGCAGTTACACCACATCATCAAGCAGTTCCTCGATTTAGGAATTTAGTTAAGTTAGTAAGGCTAAAAATAGATTTAGCACGTCCTGGTCATTAATGATAGGATCTTTGTAATTTGAGTTATAAATACTTCACCTTTCGAAGTATTGAGGGTTGTTGATCTTCACACCCTGACGCTATCAGACTATAATATTTTGAAGAAATCTTCCATTAATAAAAAGAAGTCACTTTTACAGGATTCTTGTGTGTATTCACTGGTGATGTTTTTCTCTCTAAGTCGAATGTTATTCTCGCTTTGTTATCATACTGTTTTCTACACCTAATCTTTAAGAGTAACGAATGTTGCAGGATTTAGCTCGTATACCCTGTTTCTGACTCGAAATATTTTAGTGTTTATCTTCTGGTGTTTTCAATAAAGAAATTCTTAATTGCTTCTTTGTTGAAATTATCTTTCTCATCTTTCCTTCTGTTCATCATTTAAGCTACTAAAATATCCAGTGATTATATTATCTCACCCTGTGAAAGTTTTCCCTTTGCGTTTCTGGTTTGTATTTCATATTTTATTAAAATTCAGACCCCATATCCCAATGGATGTGTAGACTGTCTCAACCAACTCGAAAAAACACTTTGACAAAGAAAACCGACCTATTTCCTTACCTAGCCTAATATTTAAAATTGGAAACATAGCTAAATCATATAGAGAGATCCCTCTGAAGTTGGAAGGGCTAGATCCCAACTTCAAAAGTGGTTGGATAAAGTTACCTTAGTAGATTTATTCTACTGTCAACCTCTAGGACATTTACCAAGTGCTAACAGGACCCACAGAGGTACACACGGCCTGCATAAGGTCTGCACGCGTGTACCCGCACCCTACTCTCTTACAACCCACATGTGAACGCTAGCTGAAGAAGTAGTAGTAGCGTGTGATTATGCATTATTAGCCAGGGAAAAGTCTTTTATTTCATAATTTTTTTGAATTTTACTTAGATCATAAGTAGCTCATAGTTGAGTGAAATTCCTTTTGAGTTTGTTGTCCAAAATCTTAGAAAATTAAAAAAAATAATAATATTTTGAAAAGTTGTTGAAATTTTGCATTAAGTGAAAGTTTTTGTTTCTAGCTTTTTAGTCATTTTTACTTTCATCTTTTACACATCATCAGTTTCACTTTCATACCCCTTGACATAAGACAAATCCATAAAATTAATGCTAAATCTAAAATTTATTAGACTTTTATGTTTGTAGGGTTAACCAACTAGTTCAGGATTAGGACCTTGGATTAGGTTGGAGAGGAAACTCTTCAAGGCCATTCAAAATCAAATATTGGAGTCTGAGTTAGGGAGTGTCTAAGTCTAGTATCGTGAAAGTTATCTAGGACCCCCCTCTAACACAGGGGATAAACATGAGGTCGCGTGCGGAAAGGTAGCGGAGATAACCCCTCCAAAGCTGGACCAATCGTAGTGGAGAACACATATAGAGGGCTTGTTTTGGGATTCCATCGATTGCATTTTCCACGGGGCTTCGTGGGTCTCAAATCCGTTAGAGGTCCTCAGTTTTCTTCCAGACCACTTTCTTTCGATACCCTTGATAGGTTTCGGGCTCGATACCCTGCTCATTGTGGTCTACCCGACTTTCGACCGTACCCGCCTGGTGACTGTTCGCGCGCTGGCAACCTAGTTGCCTATCTTTTTTAGGGACATACACAAGTGACTGCGGGGGTATACCATGGTACCTAGGATAGACATTGGGCCATACTTTGAAGAGTGTACCCAAAGGGTGCTTCCATGTTCGAGTTTCACTTGGTAAGTTGCTCTAGTGTTGGTTGTTGTAACTATTCTTCCAATTAATTTAGTGTTTGCTTGTCTTATCTTCTAGGGACTTTTTTAGTGTGTGTTACTTTTCACCGTTTAGACTACCCTAGAGTGTCTTTGATATTCTCACACAGTGGAGGATCACAAGCTCCGTTGGTCATGAAGGCTTCTTGTCCTGCCGCCGGTTACACTGGAACCACCCCCGCCACCATTAAGGTGAAAGCTAGACCAACAAGGGTCTTTTGAAGCGATCGGGTTACAAGAAATTGTGCCCAACCAACATCTAGAGGAATCAACCTTTTTGGACCTTGGAGTGAATGCTCTTGACCCAGTTGAAACCCCAACCACTTAGTTCTTGGCACCTTTCATCGTACCAATTCAATTTTACGAGCGCCAGATAGTGTTGCACACAACAATGGAAACAAATGTTGTTACTCCTTCTGGGAATCCTTCAATTCCCACTACGGTTGTCACCACAGAAGCGTTTTCACCTCCTAACCCACCTTCACCGGTCTGAGCCACCATGGTCTTGACCGCCTCTACATCGCACAGTGGTCAGATCCCATCTTTGGTGGAGGCCACAACCCCTATCACACCAAGTGCGACAGGTCCTCCGTTCTCATACGGGATGCCTAGTTTGGGTACAAGTCTTGTACTTTCCTACTCCACTTTACAGACTTCAGGTCTGGGGGCAAGGAGTTCTAGTGCTCATATGCAAGTTCACATGGGTGGCACTCTTTCTCCTTTTAATTCTTTCCCTTACGGAGGAGGTCATATCCCTCCTTCTTCCCCTTCACTCGGTGGCTCGCATCAACAATCCACCGAGCAACCTACATACCATAGTTTATTTGGAGTAGGGAGTCAAGGACCACCTTCGCATAATATGCTAGTAGGTTCGACATCATTTTCTTTGGCCGAAATGTTTGGTAACAATGCCTTCTCATTAGATGCCTTCTCGACTGGGGGCAATCCCAGTTTTGGACAATTTATTCCTGTGCAGGGTACTATTCCTGCACAGGGGGAAAACCTAGGAAATTCTTCCGCATCAGGGCCTTGGAATTCTTGGAAGGGATCTGTTCCCTCATCTGGAATGTCGATCTGGGGTAATTCTTTCCACAATCAATGGAACCCCAGACAAACTACTATTCCCATCCCCACGGGACCAACAAGGGGCAACCCTTCCTAGAGTCCTTCGAATATAATGCATGCCCAACCATCTATGTCCTATTTGGTAAATCATCCGACGATGTCTCCACATATGAAAAATCCATACACTGGCTAGGGCCACGGTTTCTACCAGAATCTAGGCCAGCAACCAAACTTTTCCTGGAAACCTGGTGCCAGTCAAACTCCAGGCCCTTTTTTCCCAGTTTATCACCAACAACCCAAACTACCCTTCCTAGCAACTTTGCACTTGCCATATTTGACAAGGTTGTTGAATGACCCCATTTGTCACGATCCGCGTTGGCCTCCTATGCCGACGAAGTTGCCTTCGAACATTCCAAAGTTCGAAGCCAAGCCTAATGAAGATCCAGGAGATCATGTGACTACCTTCCATCTTTGGTGCTCATCTAACTCATTGAAAGATGACTATGTACAGTTGTGATTGTTTCAACGTACTCTCATTGGGAGTGCCGCGAAATGGTACATTGAGATCGATCGCTCAAGATACTCTTCCTTTGGTGAGCTGGCAATGGATTTCCTAAACAATTTCCAGTTACCTGTGAGATACGACGTTGGCACAGAGCTACTGGCCAATTTCGAACAGACGACAGTGGACCATATCTCTGATCACATCCGAGAATGGAGACGCCGGAAGAGTCTAATTAAGGTGTCAGTCCCACCAGCGTTCTTGCTTGAGTGGTTCCTTAAGTCTTTGGTCTCGTAGTTATCCAAATACGTCGCAACGTTAAGAGTATTCTCTGAAGAAGACGCCATCATGAGAGCTCAACAATTTGAGCTCATCTATTCTCAGTCTGATTTATTATACAACATCTTTACAGATGCGCCACGCTCAATACTGGATAAAACTAGACAGAGAGTTGGACCACATGTTGATGGTATTGTTGGTTCAGCACAAACAAAGCCCGCTGAGAAATTGACGAAGCAGTTGTTGCAGTTATCTATACAACACACATCGGCCAACCAAACTACTACTTTGGCTGCTCCCCCTACCAAAACATCGGAGGTACACACAGTGCAATCGACTAACCCAAAGGCCACCCAATAGCCTGAAGGAAAGAAAAAACAACGAAAGAAGGGTAAGGGGGATAAAAAACCTACCGATAATGTTGGCAGGGACAACACTGAGAAACAGAAGGCGAGGTATCCATGCAACTTGTGTGCGGAAGACCACCCGACACATCTATGTTCTCGGCTTGCAGAAGCCCAAAAGTTTGTGACGCGGCAATAGCCTGTTGTGTTGACCAATCCCTTCCAACATGGGCAAAATCTAACCCAAGCCTCTACAAGCACGGAAGGGGGAAGCCAAGAACCCTTTCCGCCTACGAACAACCCCGCATTCGTGAATGTATATATGGTGAGGGGTGATGATTTTATATCGACTAGAGCACATGACTATAGTAAATCGAGCACTTCTGAGAAGGGTAAAGAAGCTGAACTCCCATCTCTTCGTATACATATTAAGAATATGTTGGGCAAAACAATGACACGCATTCCCAAAGGTGCATTCAAAAAAGCTTCTCATAACCCAAATGCAAGGGTCGCCTAGAACTACTCTGTGGTGGAACATTTATCACAAACCCCTTGTGCGATGTCTGCTTTAGAGGTCGTCCAAAGCTGCCCTTCCCAAAGGAAAGCCTTGTTAACCACTTTAGGATCTATCGAGACTTGTAATTCGGGTACAATCATGCTGGATACAACCAACTTAAAACCTCGTCTGCCTTACCACGTAGTGTTTCAGATAGTAGTGGCTTATCCCACAAAATTTTTTACTCGGAATATATTCCGCACGGTGGTTGATGAGGGTGCCTCGACATGCGTTATGTCGTTGGCATGCTGGAAGGCCGTTGGCCAGCCCATTTTGTCTCCATCACCTACTCTCCTCACCGCTTTCGATGGTCATTCATTCCAACCACATGGTATCGTTCCTTCTTTCCCTGTGCAGTTAGGAGGGAAGATCGTGTGTGTCGAAGTAGAGGTAGTCGATGCTCCCCTCGCCTATAACCTCTTGTTAGGAAGGATTTGGACTTATGCCATGCAAGCTATGGTTGCTATAGTTTTTCGAGTCTTGTTGTTTCCACACGAGGGCTGGATAGTGACCATTGATCAATTGTCCTTCTCCAGACCTGACCCTACATTAGGGGCATCCATGGTCCCAATGATTGATAATCCTCAACTAGGTGTCGTCAACGTAGGGGTTCGTTTGTGCCCATCTTTGATGGGTACCTTTGATTACCCACCCCCTCAAGGCGATATCAAGTTTATATTCAATCACCATAAGGTTGAGATTTTTCAAGTTTCGTCGTTCCGCATGACTTACTTCGATGATCCATGGATACTTCCTTCCCCCTCGGCCATGATGGATGGGACAGGGCACCCGAGCATGTCCATGCCCTTGTCTGCAGCTAAAGTAGCATACTCTTTAGTCCAACAAACTTCATCCCACACTGATCTAGCTCCTGCACAAGAGTTCGATCCTCTTATAGAGCCTATTTGGGCTCAGGTCTCTCTCACTCACACCAATTCATTAGAATTAGTCTTGCCCTCTGATGAAGCAATAATTGAAGCAATGACTAGTCCAGATAAACCCTAGGAAGATCTTCATCACAGATCATATTTCCTCCCAGATTTAAGCTGAATTGAAGCGGGAGATTTCACCGTGACTATGACGGGAGATCGGTCTTGTCCTATTAATCCCTTAGCTACACATGAGGTTTATGTTGAGGGTAATATGGAAACTATCCCTGAGACCTTACCGATCAATATCTCCCGAAATCCTGGCGTCATGGAGAATGTCTTCGTCGGAGATGACTGCTCCCCCAAAGAGATTCAAATCTACTCAGATCTTTTTAAATAATTCCACGACGTTTTCGCCTAGTCTTACGAGGAGATGCCAGGCATCGATCCAAAAATAGTTGAACATGAAATCACAACGTATCCCGAGGCCAAGTCAGTTCGACAGAAGCTTCATCCAATTAATCCTAATAAAGAAACAACCATTGAGGTTGAGGTTGAGAAATTGCTAAAAGCCGGGTTTATCTATCCCATCCATTTGACCCAATGGGTGTCAAATCTTGTGTCGGTCAATAAAAAACAAGGCACGATTCATGTTTGTACCGAATTCCGTGATTTGAACAAGGCATGTCCCAAAGATAATTTTCCCACACCTTTCATTGACCAAATCATTGATGAATGTGTGGGTTGCGAAGCCTTTTCTTTTATGGACAGTTTTTTGGGATATAATCAAATCCAAATCAAACCTGAAGACCAACATAAAGCGACATTCATCTATCCATGGGGTACATTCGCGTATCGTAAGATGCCTTTTGGTCTCAAAAATGTTGGAGCCACCTTTCATCGGGCCATGTCTTTTTCTTTCCTTGACCTCAATAATATAGTCGAGTCTTACTTAGATGATTTAGCATCTCGATCTCACAAGAGAACAGATCATCCCACACACCTCCGAATTATCTTCGAACATTGTTGCTACTTTCGGATTCGCCTGAATCTAAACAAGTGAAGCTTCTGTGTAATGTTAGGATGATTGTTAGGTTTCATAGTGTCAACAATAGGGATCATGGTCGATCCTCTCAAGGTTGAGGCAATAATTCAGTTGCCCCCTCCCACACACAATCCTTCAACTTCAGAGTATACAGGGCAAGGCAAAATTTTTACGATGCTTCATTTCCAACTATGCTGAGATCACCAAGGGCTTTATGTGCTTACTGAAGAAAGACATTCCCTTTTACTAGGACAATGCTGCTCAATGCTCTTTTGAAGCATTAAAACATGCCCTCACAACTGCCCCTCTGCTCTGACCACCTAACTATAACAAAGATTTCTTATTATATCTGGTTGCAGCAGAATCAACCATTGGCATGGTTTTAGTTCAATAAGATGACTTGTTTTTAGAATACGTGATCTATTACCTGATCTGAGGCCTCATAGGACCGGAACTAAATTATTCTCACATCGAAAAACTTGCATTGGTAGCAGTTCATGTTGTTCAACGGTTCCGTCATTATGTTCTGTTTCGCAAGACCACCGTCATTGTTGTCGTGAATCCATTCTAGTACATGTTGACACGACGGGTAATAGGAGGAAAAATCAGTAGATGGATAGTCATCCTCCAGGAGTTTGACTTAGACATCGTTTCAGCAAAGTCTAAAAAGTCACTGGTCTTCGCAGAACTTATTTCGGAACTTCCGATTGAGTTAAGTGACATTGTGCCTGAAGAATCGCCTATCCGAGGAGATATGTTTTTGATCACATCTTTGGATCCCTAGTATGGAGATATACTTATCTATCTCTAGACTTTGAAGTGCCCCACCTCTGCTTCCCATGATGAGCATCGACATATACGCCATCAGGCTAAGAATGATCTCATAATCGATGATACATTGTATCAGAGAGGTGTAGACTGCATCCTACGTCGATGTCTCACTCATGAGGAAGCAATTATCGTTCTTAACGATTTCCATACTGGAGCTTGTGGCGGTCATTTATCTAGGTTGGAAACAACCCAAAATATTCTATGAGCAGGTTACTTTTGGCCGACACTTATCAAAGATTGTATCAAATCGATCAAGAAGTGCCATCCATGCCAAATATTCTCTCGGAAGATGAGGGCACATCCCGCTCCCATGTTTCCTGTCATCACAGTTGGTCCCTTCACCAAGTGGGGGATTGATTACACTACTTGCAACCCTCCTTCAACAAGGGGGCACCACTATAACATCGTAGTTGTAGACTACTTCACAAAGTGGGTCAAAGTTATGCCAACGTTTAAAGATGATGGAGAGACTGCAACTCTCTTTTATTCAATAAGATAATAGCAAGGTTTGGCGTCCCGAGGGAGATTGTCACTGACCATGGAATTCACTTTCAGAACCAGATGATGACCGAGTTAACATCAAAGCTTGGGTTATGGCAAGAACATTCATCACCCTAATACCCCCAAGCAAATGGGCAAGTGGAAGCTGTAAACAAAACTCTTAAGACTATTCTACAGTGAACTATCAACTCAGCCAAGTCAAATTGGCATTTGATGTTATACTCGACATTATGGGCTTACCGAACATCTGTTAAGACTTCAACCAGTTTCTCACCTTTTCAACTCGTTTACGGGCTGGAGGCAGTCTTTCCCATCGAATGTCAGATCCCGTCTCTAAAGTTGGCAGTACAATTATTGCCAGACATTTCTCCACTTGAAGAACGGTTAGTATACCTTGAGCAGTGTCGTGATGCGGCCCTGGCTAATGAGGCTCATAAACATAAGGTCAAGTGTCAGTATGATAGGTTCATTCATCCTCCAATTTTCTCTGAAGGTGACCTTGTCCTAGTTTATGACCAAGATAAGGACCCCCTGGGGGCAGGAAAATTCAAACCCATGTGGTTCGGACCTTTCATCATAAAAGAGGTTTTAAAAAAGGGCACTTATTGTCTGGTTGATTTTGAAGGGAATGCTTTGGCGGATCCTAGAAATGGGCTCTACCTCAAGAAGTATTACTCATAGGCAGGTCACTATGGGTAACTTTTTGTAACATATGTATAGTCTTTGTACTATTACTTTTTAGTTTCTTTTAGTATTATGGACGTGTCGTTGATACTATCTTTCGTCACTGTGGTAGATGTCAAGTGATTCTGAGGTGTTCATTGGGTATGAAGATGGTGCTAGTCGGCACACTCAGAGTCTTGCCTCCACAGCTTGGGTAATCTTTACACCTCAAGGCCAGTTATTATCTTCTAGAGGTATATGCTCAGGTGACACCACAAATAATGTCGTCGAGTATAGTGTAGTTATTGAGTTGCTTCGTGATGCTTTGTCATTGGGTATCTCTCATCTCCGGGTCTATCTCGATGCTCAACTGGTTGTGTCTCAGTTAAAACATAGTGTACCGGGTTCATGATCCAACTTTACACAGACGTTTCCTTAGGGTACATCTCTTAGAATGACACTTTGATTATATTACATATTTTCATGTTCCTAGGAGATTAAACCAAGTTACAGATACTCTAGCTAATCAAATTTTAGATTGGCATCTTGCACACATATGAAAGAAAATTAACATAAGCATGTAAATACATTTTTTCACACATGATCCATAAGACATAAAAGACAAAAAAAACATATATAATATCATAAAGTAACCAGAGTACATAGATGGACGCAAGCACCTCAAAAATATAACCAATAATGAGTCACAGGGCTTATGCTCTCAAAACAAATATACAAGTAGTGCTCGTGGCACGTCAAAATGTCTAGCTAAAGTCAGGGCCTGTGGGCCTTGTTATATTGGTCCATAGCATTGGCTAAACGTCGAAACAACCAGACCCACGTCCGTGGTGCCCCCACTACATGAGGCTACATAGATGGTGGCAAGTCCTCAATCTCTGCCATCGAGACCGTGCGAGTGAGCGCAGTAAAGTTATGCTCAACCCGTCTCAATACCCTCTCAAGCTCGCTGGCTGGAAGATCTCCTGCTATTGTTGGTTCCCCTGCGGCAACAGGTGAGGCCCCTGGCCGAGGACAATGCCCATTCCTCGCATAATCAGCGGGTTGCACTGGTCCCACATCTGCACACAATGAACACATATTCGTCAAATACTCTGGCATAACAAAAAAAAATGATATATATATCAAAACACCATAAAAATTACATATACAACAAAAAAACTACAAAGGTGGAGACTTACCCATCTCCCCTCGCTCCTCACCAGCAGGTACTAGTATCTCAGGGTCTCTCGAAAAATCAATCCTGACATAGGGGTAATCCTCTATAACCGAGATCTGTCATGACAGCCACGCAAATAAGTCATCATAAAAGGACTCATTGGTCCTTATACCACCCTATTGCAGCAATAATACTTCCCATCTACACACAGCAGGAAGAGAGGCCTGATGTCCTCGTACCACTACTCGAGGACCGAAGCTCAGAACTCTCTCAAAAAAGAACGAACACAGAATGGTCCCGAACCCGAAGTTCCTATGTGTCTGCAAATGAAAATATGTCAATTGCTTCTTCATACAATCAAGCAAAGTGGTACAACAATAAAAAAATTGTGCATTTAAGCACTGGATTGCACAATTCATCTGTGCACGGGATGCCTGATGTAGAGCTGCAGAACCAGTAATTCGCCCAATGAGCAATACTATCATCTATAGCGATAAGTTAGTGATATTTCTTATAGGCACCTACGTGCTCGCGTGGTCTATATTAGCTGCACAATATAGGCCTATCGATTCCACTATGTTATGCGGCCCCGCAGGAAAAGTCTGAAAATTGACTGGTTCCCCTCTCCTGGAGAAGCCAGTCAAAAAGTAAATGTCCTCGACCGTGGGCACCAGTGACTGCCCCTCTAACATGAATGGCTCTGCATCCAGATGCCAGTAGTCAACCAAGGCATTCAATAGCCTAGTTTGTGCCCACATGAAAGGACATAGGAAAAACTTGAGTAACCCACACTGCATCAAAGTAGACACGGCATTGGGTCTTCCCCGACCAACTCATTCACCTCTTCATGCTCTCATTCTCTCCAATGGACATACATCCTGCAAAACACCAAGGTTCAGGAGAGTTAACCCTTGCTTTTTATGCCTTTTTCATTCCATAAGGGGGTCCACACATGTTGTAATGACGAAAGTCATGTGTACACGCAGCCTCTCCAGAGACAGCCCGTGTGGACCTAGGGTCAACCTTTTAAAGGTCGACGCCCCCCTAAAAAATGAAGCCCAATGCACAAATAAAGACATGAAATGCAAGATAAGGGAGTTTGTACTTACTTGGTCTAGATAGAAGTTCATTTCGTCCACTGTATCTCTCGGAATCACCGTTTTTGACAAAGGGGGTCTTTTGGCTCCAGAGTCAATTTCCAAATCAGCAATGGTGATAATGAGTTGCCAGCTTCTATTTATAGACTTTTTGGCCTCTTTTTGTCACTTTTTTGGCCTCCTTTATCATTTTATTTATACCAAAAACCATTTAAAGTGATTCAAGATTTATATAGGAGGGATTTGATCAGGTATTGGGACAGTTTAGTTTTTTTGAGTTTTGAGTATTTTTCGACGGTCCGTGGAAATTTTTTCAGACGATCAACTTGAACATACACGTTAGGTTTCTACCCTAATTTTTGTATCTCGTTGTCTTTTTCCTTTTCCATAGGATTGATCCCACCAGGTTGTGACACGGAACCATCATCTCTTCTTTAGAAGTGTTGCAACTTGGTGGTAGAGCTTACCGGAACACGGATGCCCTAGGTAGATCCTGGTTGCCTTATGGTATTCATGATGTCTCTAAAACATTGTAGGCTCGAGAGTCCTTGTAGTTTTTCCTGAATACGAGTTTGAGCCTCATTTGCATGATTCTTCTTCGCTCTTGACCTCACCCTTAGGACTCCCAAAAAATAACAGGTCTTCTTTTAAGCCCTTTTCAGACACTCTAAACATGAAAATATTGTCGAGCGATCTTGTGGTATTTCATGCTCGTTAAACTGAAATTTGAAGTCACGTCTGTCCGACGGTAGTTTACCCCTTTTTTGGTCTGGACGGTCAACTGTACGAACAAAGGTATACTCTATGGAACTTCAGTTCTTTAGAAGAGTACTCTCAGGTATAATTTTATCCCTTTTTCAAGCCTAAGGGACTAAACTTATGAAGAAGGAACCCCCATGGAGTCCATAGTTAAGCTCTTTTTAGACTCCCTAAAATTGAAAAGATCATCAAGTGACCTTATTCTTTCACACTCATTAAACTGGTCCAGAAGAACATTCCTGATGTAGTCCATAGTTAAGATTTTTTCAGACTCCTTAAAAATGAAAAAATGGCCAAGTGATCTTGTCTTTATCACACTCGTTAAAATGGTTTTGAATAGACATCTTGTCGGTGCTAGTTTACCCCTTTTTCAAACCGACTAGACTATCTTCAAAAAAGGTACCGCAATGGAGTCTCCTTTTATGTTTTTCAGACTCTTTAAATATGAAAAAACATCAATCTTACCTTCTCTGGGCTCGTTAAACTTACATCGAAGGACGTTACCATTGTGTGTTTTGTTAACCGCGTTTGCATATCTTATACGTCAGCCTTGTAACAGTTTGCTTCTGCGTTTTAACACCCTTGGCCCCCGGAGGATTTTTCCCAAGTATCATTATTTTGAACATCAGTCTTGTCCTAGTGCCTTGAACTTGTATTTTTGCAACACTTGTTCCCCCATTGTAATGTAACATTCCTTTATTCTTTTTCCAAAACTATTGAAAAAGACAAAAAAATCAAATATACCCCAAAAAAGAGGAAGGGAAAAGTATTTTCTTTATTCGCAGCATAATGAGTTTCCCTTGGATAAAGCACATATGTCTGTTTGTTCATCAAACTATGGGATGTAGTATGACCTTAGGAAGTTGTTCTCGCTATATAGAGTTGTGTCCTATGCCATTTGGTTATCCTTCCAACAATATGGAGAGTTTGCGTTGCCTCCTACTTCGTAGACTTATGATTAATGCCATGTTGCCTAAGTCTCATCATTTGTCGTGCTATTGTCCAAGGGAAGTTTGTCACCAAGCCTGAGTTGGCCCCTCTGCATTTTGTCTCTTTCCCTCATACCTGGCCATCCTAAATGTCCAATCAAGTCCTTGTTCGAAATCAATGAAGCCTTCAGTCTGATCCTCAAGTCCATGACCAATGAGCCATCGAAGACCTCTGGGTAGTGCAGTCGTACACTCATATTACACTCCTACCGGAGTTTTGAATATTTTTAAGTAGTTGCTCGAGCTCTGAAGACCTCATCTCCAACCATCAGGTCGTATCAGCTTCTAGAAGATGGATACTCTATATGTATATCTTTTTGATTTCGAGATGTAGCTCCGCAGTGTATTGTTCGTGGATACTCTTTATATAGTTATATGACATGGATCTACAGTGTATTTGATTGGTAGCCATGATTCTATTTTATCCCGAGCATGGGTATGCCCGCCTCGGTGAGACATTTGTTATTTTGCAGATGGTGCCTCTCGGTTCCTGATCCTTGGGCTCAATCGTTCGGCATATCAGTAAAGATTGGTAATGTATTTCGGCCATCAGATGCTCTTCTGACCTCACAAATTAGGGGGCATCTGTTATAACCCTAAATTGCACCATACATGCTTACCTAGCATCATGCCATCTCAGATCCCTTCTTTTCCAAAACACTATTGAACAACATCTTTAAAAAACCACTTTGATAAGGGCCCACGCGCCCTACTCCATTACTGCATGAGTGTACATGCTAGCTGACCTAAAACAACCCGCGTGGACTGACAAAAGCACACAAAAAAGAAAGTTGTTGACTGAACACACAGCTTTGGGTGAGTTAACTGAAACTCCCGGCCATGCATGGCCGAGGGTTCGTCCAAATACCTAGCTTCTTCTAACCTATAAAAGAAGGGCTAGGGGTCCCATTTGGAAGAGGAAAAAGATAGCAAAGAAACTTTGCCCAATTTCATATTTCCATTGTCCCAACCCTTTAGCCATCCTTGTGCAAGAAGAGATACAAAGCAAAGAAGTTGGAGGACATTTGAAGAGGAGCCCAGAATCAGGATTCTCAGAGCAGTGGCCGGTCTCGACACATTGTAAGTTGATTCATTTAAAGTAATAAAGAAATGATTTTCTCGTCCCACTTTATGAGTTATTCATAATACAATAAATATATGTTTGAATCTCTAACCCATTAGTCTATAGGTAAAATGCATGTGTAGTTTGTTGCTTGTTTTTCATGCAGGTCAGCTTTGAAAGGAGGACTGCTAACAAGTGATCAAGCGGGAGGAAAGATCGACATCAACCATCCAGAACAAGGTATGTTTTCTAAACCATGTATTTGTTGAAAAGGAATGGGGTTTAAGTTTGGGGATGAAAGTAGAAAGTAGATTTCTTTCGGTCATAGTTGTATGCATAAGATAACCCTATTTGCTAGTCCGTAAGGGGATTTCCCTCACAACACTGACTGCAGGGAAAGAACATTGTGAAGTGTCAATCGTTCTACAGGACCAAAATTACCTCTAAAGGTATTTTTGAGTGGCATAAAGCATGCATGGTTTCGACGATAGTTTCTCAACAAGAAGGTATCAAATACACTGATACATTTTCCCCTAATGTAAAGATGAACTCTATTCAACTGATTTTTTCCCTTGCTGCTCATTTTGGATGGAAAATCCATCAAATAGATGTGAAGAGTGATTTTATTCATGGAGACCTATCTAAAGAAATATTCATGGAACAAACACCTGGTTTTGTGATAAATTCTACCTTGGTTTGTTGAGTCAAGAAGTTGATTTGTGGTTTGAAGCAAGCTCCCCAAGCTTGGTATGCTAAGATAGATAATTTCTTTATTTAACTTGGTTTCAAATGTTGTGAATTTTTATCACGGCTTATATGTACTCCATACCAATGGAGACGCTTTGATTGTTTTTTCATATGTATATTACCTTCTCATTACTAGCAATAATACTTATCTCATTCTTAGATCGAATAAACAACTTGTTGACTCCTTTGTCATGACAGACCTTGGTACTCTGCATTATTTTTTGGGTCTTCAAGTTTTACCATTGTGTGATGGTTTTTTTATTTCTCAATCTAAATATGTAATGTATCTTTTGATATGTTTTAAGATGGCCAATTGTAAGCCCTGTGCTACTCCATTTCAATCTGGAGTAAATCTCACCAAAACTTGTCAAACACATCAAGTCGATGCTACACTTTATTGACAACTAGTCAACAATCTAATTTATCTTACTCATAGTCGACCTAACATTTCCTTTGTTGTTAGTGTGGTTTCTCGGTCTATGCAAGACCCTAGAGAAAGGCATTGGAAAGTAGTCAAATGAATTTTCTGCTATCTCAAAGGTACCACTCATTTTGGTATCAAGTTGTAACAACCAAATAAATTTAACATCACATTATTTCATAAACAATTTATTTCATAAACTGAGACAATAAATTCATAACATAATATTGATTTTCAAACAGCAACTTCAGTAACTTAGATTTATCAATGATTAATGATTTCATGGCAGAATGAAACAATACATAAATTTAACAATTTACCTGGTTCTTATGCTAATTTATGTCGCCTGGCTGCCTTGTTGTTGCCTTCCTTCTCCCTGATGCACATAACAACACTACCCAAACCTACTATCCTCCCTGCCAACTAGGAAAACTACCTAGCTCCAATATATCTATGGATATCCTGGCCCCTGTGCCCAAAACCTCCAGCAATCCGGTGGCTCAACTGATCAAAATGCCCCTGCCAGAAACTCTCTGCTCCCTGCAAATCCACAGTCCACAAACTTCGTCTCCCATCCTCTGTCGAATGCCCCCCACCTCAACCTCCTTTCCACCCCCTTCCTCCTACACCAACTCCCCCCATTTACCTCCTCACCTCCCCTCGTTAATGTCCCTGATCCCCCCTTTAATGTTTTATCTTCTCGGGTTTAACAGCTTATCCCTTGTTGGGTACGTAACCATTTTATATCATATATCGTTAATCTATTAAATCTATTACTCATGTTATTAAATGAAATTTGTAGTTAAATATTTAATTAATTAATCACTTATTATAACCTTTAATTAATTAATAAATTACTTAATTAATATCATTAGATCAATCTTTGTTTAATTAATACCTTGTTAAGACAATTAATCCCCTAATTAATTTTGACTTTATAATTCTTAAACCTTTATACAACCAGGGTCGTTACATACACCCACCCTTCAGTAAACTTTGTCCCGAAGTTAAGGTATCTTATGGTACAAAGGAAAAGAACATAGTTCACACATTCATAACAAGTAACTGACATTATCAGTAAGTAAGTCAAGAAAGCTCATACATACTAGTGTACATGTACAAGAGATGCATGTG
>ML855083.1:28603-41847 GCA_009831015.1 Picea engelmannii | reverse complement strand
TGCTATGATATGAGTTCAACTCAGATGTCAAGGTGCTTCTGAGCTTCCAAATGGCTTTCACTGACATCTTGATAGGATATGTTTCTTCCTTTTTCAAGTGAAACCATTGTCCCAAAAGGATTTGTGCAAATTCTTGTGATATAATTTGTAATTAATTTTTTCATGCATAAATAGTTTTCCAAACATTTCAAAACAAAAATTGTTGAAAACCTTGAGAGCCATATAAACTATGTTATATCTCTGTTGCACAAGATAGTTTTTATGTGCATGAAGGAATGTTGTGACATTCACAAACAAAGAAGGGATGAAAACATATAGAAGGAAAACCAGCTGAGGGAGATTTGTCTAGGGACAATAACACACATGGATTCTAAATAACATGCTTCCATTGTTTAGATGAATTCCATGCTAGCTTAGTTTTGATAGTCACTATATATACAGATCAAAACTGCATTATAGAAATATAGACGAATACATAAATGTATACACAAAACAAAGCAATTCCAACATTTCAAAACCTTTGAACTAATCAACATTAACACATGGAGAGAAGTAAGGAAATACTAGTTTAGTTTGCAGAAACGAGTCAGTTGAGATGGGGAGTGGTAGCATGGTGGTTTGAGGAGGCACTACCCACTTGAAGAGAATATATGAGTTAAAACAGTTTTATGTAGGCCCAAATTTCAATCGACATATCAACACACTATCTCTCCTTTCAGTCCATAAGCATTTGTCCCTGCAATTTTTCACTAAACATAATTCCCACCCATCCCTTCATTGTGATGAGCTTATGGCATATCGGAGACACAAATATACATAACAGTTAGAAAAATACCAAAATGCAAAGGCCAACAGGTGCGTGCTAAGCCCAAACTTGGATGCAGATCGAAATCAAGAGCTAAATCAACAGAGCGAATGATATCTCCACATCTCGTTTGAACATAAAAATATAGGCATGTTATAAGACAACTGGCATTAAGTAACACATAGGAACAAAAAATCATGGGCACATTTATGTAAATAGAGCACATTGGTCTTTTATTAAGGACGACACATTGCTTGATATCTTAATTGGCACGTTGTTTGATAACTTAATTGGGCAAATACAAATAACTTTAAATGGTTTAAAAATATATAATATTTACTTAAAAGATGTTTGATAGCTTGATTAAGCAAATGGAAATAACTTGAAATGGTTTAAAAATATATTACTCTTAGCTAGTAGATAGTTTTTCTAAATTTGGTATTAAACTCCTACTTACTCCCATATTGTTTTTGCTTCGTTTTAATAGTTTTATTGATAGTTTTTGCTAAAGACCTAGTCGAGTAGGAAGAAACAGTTTACAGGTAAACCAAACTGACAGTGTGACTCTTAATTATCCCTCCTCAAGGTTCAATTATTTCTTTGTTTGGTGCATAGGGCTGAAGAGTCTTCATTGAATATATCCTCCTCCTTTATGTCTAGAAAGGCTAAGTGCTGAAAATTTGATGTTCAAACAAAAAACAACCCCATAAAAACAATGTCCCTTCCTGTTATTATATTCCATGCTATGTAAATACTGATAAAGAAGATAATCACAACTAACATGTATATTCTCCAGGTTCGCCAATTGACAACAAAGAGTGAAGCAACAAAGAGGGCACTTAAAACTGGGAAGAGCGTGCCATAGACCGCACATGAAATCATAATGGTATCCCCTTTTATACCACCACCACCTCCAACTTCAAATTTAGCTTCCTCACTTCCTTCTTCATTCACTGCAACCTCATTTCCCCCTTGCTCTACACAATGTAACCCTAAATTTCTTTCACTAAACCTAACAAATGAAAAACCCCTCAAACAAGCCTCTTACTACACAATAGCTGATATCAAATGCGTTATGCCCTTTCCTTTTCATGGTGATTTTTTGAGTAAAACCCAAACTAGAGGTGGCATACCAGATTGCCCAAAAATAGAAAGGGGTGGCTAGTCAAAATCCATTTCACTTGCAAGAGTGAGAGTTTAAAGGTGAATAACTAGGGTCCAACTGTTGGACCCTGTAGAATAAGGATTTCATCATGGCCAGTAATTGAGTGACTGTAGAAGGAAAATGGATGAATGCTAAATCATTCTTAAAAAATTATTACAACATACCAAATTGATTTTTGCAATGTCCTATAGAATTTTGTATCCTTAAACAACCATGGTATGGAAAAAATCAATTAAAATTGCTATGTAAAGATGGCATCCCTTGGGGTTTTAAAACAAGCACTCGTAGTTTACCCTGTCGAGGAGCTGGAGGGAGTGATAGGTAGGTGAATCTCCTCCCTCCTGGTTGTGCGGCCCGTTTCAAAAATCATTTGATATCCTCGTCAAATATCAATATTGATTACTTATTGAATTACAACTACTTAGATTCCCCCCGTCGTTAGTTCTCTGCACTCTGTTCGTAGTTTTGATTTTAGTGTTGAACTCCTAAACTTGATTTCTTGAGGGGATCTTGTGGTTTCAGATTAAAAATGAAAATCTAAAACCTGTTTGTTGTAGAGTTGCAACGATTTAATAGACTCCTCCTGGAGTGAGTTGACTGTGTTGCATGTAGGTCCGTTCAATGCAACGTAGTCGCCATGCAACCAACTATGCTCCCATCTGACCAGTTGGCTATTAATTTACTGAATTGCATGTGTACGCTATGCTGTATGTTTTTCTTTGTATTATGAGCTATGACGTGTTTGTTCGAGAGCCATTTCTTTGTTTCTATTGTTTTATTTTATTGTAAATATTAAATTTTTATTTTATTTTAAATATTGAATTATCTTAATTTATTCGATCAATAAATATTTGTAGATTTAGGTTCTTAGGTGTAGGCCTTGTTTCCAACGGGATCGAACTAGGGAGTATTTTTTGGTGGTCTCTTGACCTCTACAACCTGCACTGGCATCATAATTTTGTCAAGCAAATCTAATCCATTTTGATCTTAGTACAACCTAGAGCCGATACAAGCAAAAGCAACGACAATGAAATGTAGAACTACACCGTTAGTGAGCTAGAAATGTCTGTCCCCTACCATCTCCAGTATCCATTCCATGAAGATTACTTATGAAGAGGATATTACTTAGCTTCAAGTACGAGTTGTAATTCTCCACAAGACCAAACCCCCCCACTAAACTTCTGCCCGCACCGAGGAAATATGCAGAAGAAATTGTTGATTCAGAGGAATGTCTTTATTTTCAACTATAAAGAGAAATTCAGATCAAATGAATCGACTCATTCTATGCAAACATACCTCACCATCAAGGTATAACCTTTTGTTGTTGTTAAGTTCCCGACAGGACACAAAATTCCCATAGATTTTACAAAATATATTGTAAATTGAGATTTCACGTGATTACCAGAAGGAAAAAGAATCTGAAAAGTACTCATACCTTAGAAACATAATGCAAACCTATCAAGAAAATCAACAATATAATATCATTGTTGGGAAATAGAACATCATATTATAGTGGGGAATGAGTAGATTATTATTTAAGAACAATGACATAAGGAAATCAACCACATCCCTAGCAATGCCATCTCAAGTTATCCTAAATTTTATGAAATCATGGAGAAATGAGGGGTGGTGGAGTGTGGTGTATTCTTCCATTGTTTAATGATTGAACCCAAATATATGTAATTTCGATTGAGGTGAAATTATATACGCATTCAAAAATTTAACACAATTATGTTATATATATTTTCCACAGTATATATGCACATTCCTTGTTTGTACCGATGAACTTCAACACTTACCTCAACCCAACACAACTAACCCTTCCATTCACTAGTATATATACAAATTCCTTATTTGTACCTTATGGGTAAACTATATACCTTAATTTCCCTTGATTAAATTATCGACCGGGGTAAGTAAAATTCTAGTTGTAACACAATATGCGTCAAGGTAGGACATGATCTAACTGCTTATGAGGTATGGAAAGTGAATTAGCTAGGCAATAGAATGGTTTACCCTGAGGATCAACACTATATTTTCAATCTACAATTCTATTTTAAACGATGATTTAAAAGACTATAAACAAGCTGAGATTTGTTTGGACAGTAAACTTTATTTTAAATGCATATAACAGTCTATGACTATGAACAATGAACTCATTGCTCTAATTAAGCAGTCCTCAAACATAAATAAGATATCTTTCCTTAAAATCTATCCTTTGAAGTGAACTCTATTCTTAAAGCAACTTTTCAAGATTAAATCAAGAATTCACAGTTACTTCTATTCTACAGAAAATAAACCACATCATTACACTAATCTTACTAACTGAAAGTAAACAACATCATTTATCTGTATCTACAATGGAGAGTTATATAATGATAATATCTAAATATAGTGGTTGTGTCTATGATGGCAGATTATATAATGATGACATCTCAACACAATAGCTAATTCAAATGGAATCAATTCAATGTTAATTTCTACAGAAATATGCAGAGTATGAACAAAATAGTATACTGAAATCTTTGTCATTAAGGAAATGTGAGATACATGTGTGTGTGACTGATCAAACTTGTGAACAATTCTTAAAATCATAAAGTACACTACTGTACTTGAACAAGAAACTCTTCAATGAAATTATGCTACTGTACTTTAAATCATAGATACCTATGCCACTGTACTTTAAACAAGGAGAATAACAATTATACAACCTTGCAGGGGTTAGTTTAATCTACTTAACTGGTTATAAACAACTTCTTAATAAACATGCTCAGTTCATAGTGGTCCATTTACAAAGAGGATTATATTTACAACATATTGTGAGAGTAAATATAGTGAGATTACAATTCGAAAAGAGTGACTAACACAAATGAAATACATAAATGAGTTATAAAGAAATGACTGCAAAAGAGAGATTATAACACTAAAGAGATATTAGAACAATTATAAGGAAATAAAATATATAGAGGAATTAATAGGAAATGACTATGAGAAGGAAATTAGAACAATTTCTGCAAAAGAGAGGTTAAAAATATGAACAAATAAGGAAATAAGACACACAGACTACTGGTGGGCCCCTCGAGCAGTTGTGGTACTCCAACTCACGAATTGATCACAAATTCAACTTAATTCATAAGCTTTCATTGAAATGAAGAACATAGCCAAACTTTACACAAAGTTCTTAAACTGTTTCTCTTGGCCAATTCCATCATGCTAACGAGCTCAAGTACATATAGAGTCTGAGAGGTCGACCACTGAAAGGGTCGACTCTCTCTCAAAATGAGAAAATGATTTAGCTATGCTATTAATAGACTATGAGTTATTAAAATGGTAGCTCTAATATAGGAGCTAGTTTCAACTATCTAAATCGAAATACAGTGGGAGCCATAGTAGGAGGACGATAATGGGTAAAAAACCCATGTTCTAGTTTTGCCCGAAAACGCCCATAGGTATGCTAATGACCAAATATGTTGCACTCCAAGTTCCGTAATGAGGAGCGAATGAAGGTTCGGATCGCGCCTTTTTCCTCTCTAATAAAAAATGAAAAGTATTAAGAATTTATATTTATTGAATTAAACTTAAACTTCACATTAAACTACAAATAATATCAACACATACCTGATTCGTATCCCATATCGATCTGATGACAATAATCTGATAATAAGCTCAAAATGTATAATCATTATTTTCAAAAAGAGACTTATAGAAGGCAAACAATAGGCAAAACACAAAGTCATCATCTCCCCCACTCCTGAGGTTTTGCAGGTCCCTCTGCAAAGAAAAATGGATGGCCATAACATAACTATATTCCCGAGGTAGGGATCTAATATGTAGGGGCTTCTTCCTTATGTCATGGAGACTTCTGCTTAGGCCTCTTCTGATGCTTCATCTTCATTCTTAAAGTGTGATTGGTAGTATTCATATCATCAACCAAACATTGTAGAGAATTCACCTTGGCTTGTAGGACATCATTGTCATGTTGTAGATGGCGGCCCAATGTTTCATATTCTCCAAGATGTTGGACCAACTGAGCATTTTCTTGTTGCAACTATTCAATAGTTAGGGATTGATAAAACTTTTCAATAAGAGAAAGATTAGGCTTATCAATGGATGTGGAAGGCATGTCACATTTTGTAGAAGGTTTATGAATTTGAGGAGAAGGTGTGGCAGTGGTCTCTTGAATAAGATTAGGCATGGCAGGTTCAAATTTAGTTTCTTTGGTAGGCTTAGATTCTTCTGTAGATCCTTCTTTGAACTTCTTTTGAGGACTCTCATGATCAGAGGATAATTGAATATGGTTTGAGATAACCAGAGGCTTTTTACTGAACTTGTCAACCATACTTTGAGTGCACATATGAGATGGTTGTCCTTTAAATCTGTTAGCACCTCACCCCTTTATAGGAATTGGAGGAAAATCATGGTGAAAAGAGTCCTTCTTATTCTTCTATTTAGAGTCAATAAGAGTTGAAGACAACTGAGGGTCATCAATAGGATTCTTAGCAGATGCGGGAGTATGATTAATTGGAGGGTTTGGAGTCTTAGGAGGATGAGGGTTAGATGGATTAGAAGTCCCAAAATCAATTGACTTCTTGGTTGTTTTAACTGTCAAATGAGGGTTCAAACAATGGTAAAGGAAATCATCCCAGGTTCTGTCTTGTTTTCTTAATTCTGAGACAACCAATAGTTTGATAATCCCTTGATGAAATAAGCTATGGTGAGGGTTTGTCATATTCTTGCGAACCTGGGAGGAAATTTTCTCAAGACTCTTGAAAAAGTAAAATGGAAAATTCAAAGGTTTACCAAATTGAAAGTGAGCCAAGAGGCAAAAATGGAAACCTTTGAAGGTGGAACACTTACCCTCACAAGTGATTAATCTGGTGATGATGATTAGAGGGTTAAGCAATTCATCTCTAATCTAACCTTTCAAGTATCCCTTATCCCCAAAGACTTTCTGATATTCTGGTTTAAAAACCCGACTATAACTCTATCATGGGAGATGGTGATGTTTGAACCATCTGTCTCCAAGTTGTGGGAGTTTTGTGGCAACAAAAATAGACTCTTAAGAGTTTGGAAAAACCAATGACCCAACATGAGCAATCTTTCCATCGAACCTGAGGGTGAACTGGAGTGAAACATCATCGTCATGCCCCTGCAAGCTAGAAAGAAATTGCCCCCATCATGTGCGGAGGAAGTCCTCTCTGCAAGCTGCGAACTCAGGGATAGCTAAAAATTCAACATATGATGAGGGTTCTTGGCGATTCGGCATGGTGGAAAGACCAAATAGAGGAAATGCAGAGTAAAAACAAAGGGGATGCATAGTATTCTAAATCGAAAATGCGAGGAAGTGTTTTGAAATCGTGGGTTACTTGAGATTAATGAGAGAAAAAGAACACCATCATTAATGATTATGCATGTTTCCTTTACAATCACTATGGTGATGCTTGAAATGATTTGATCAATGTCCAAGTCAAAGACTTGGACATTATGATCAAAATATTTATCATGCATAAATTAATTTGTATGTGTTAAATTATATTTAAACCATATGATCCCAATTTATATGTTTAACCATGTTCTAATTTGGATCCAGTTGATATTTACCTGAAGTGTTGTAAATCACCCTTATAGGTTACAATATTTGTTATAGTACCTCATCCAACACTTCATCTGGTTTGAAAATTACACAACAGTCAACATTAAGAATGTAATTGCCAAATTCATTGGATTGCAAGGCTCCTGTATGCCAAGGTGGATGAGAGGATGGTTGTAAATGAAGTATCGATCTTGTTTTTTCATGCGACGAAGTATTCATATTGGTTGTCTTTGTCATGTAACTGCAACAAAGAATAAAATTCCTTAATCAGTCCTCCTTTTCATTAGAAAATGAAACTATGATGTAAGAAAGTATTAACAATCGATGACATGATAACCTGTAATATTGTGTAGAAAACAATTTCATAATGTGTCTCTTTATGACATAAATTATATGGCCTTTTCACATAGAATTTCTAAACGAATGAACAACGTTTATCCCTCCCCCCACATATAAGCATTGTAACACTTCTCAATCAAACATATAAGAAACCAATCAATCCTTCCAATATCCTAAGATTTATGGTTTATGAGTATATAGGTAAATTTCACATGTTAGCCTAACAAAATGGTTAAGATAAAGGCCCCACCTGTAAGACAAAACATCTTACATATAGTTAGGAAGAATTAGACAAGAGGGTCTTAAGATAATATTCAGGTTAGCCCCCAATGGCAAGTGAATGGAGTTCATTTACTTTTACTTAACCATGCATACTCCCTTTCAGTCATACCCACAAGTAGTGCCATACATCAAGACAAGTTTTAAAATCAAAGACTTATTATTTTTTATTTTTAAGTCATCATCCTCGCCAGGTAGAATGCCCCGGTGCTAAAAAGCCTATTCAATACTTTGACGGGTTTACCTAGACATACGATAGGCCGGTACCCGCTGCCAACAGACTTGTTCAGTATCCCGACGGGTTAGCCTCTTACACACTTTTTATAACAGGGACTAGTCCTTACCCTCACCTTTAAAATTTGTATATGAATGTTGCTTTTTACAAGAAAATGGAGAGGTAGCTCTGAAAACCTTTTTATGGACTGGGATGGTATATGGGTTGGAGGATGATTTTATTTTATATATATGTTAACTTTACAGATTGTCCCGATGTAAGGGATACTTAAGTGAGTGTAACCAATCCAAAGATATGACACAATTGAGAATTTTAATGTGTAGTGGATGGAACAATTGGAAAATAACAAAAATATATATGTAGTCCTTGCTCATCTTCTTCCATTGAAATTAAATTGACGTGTCCATGGCTTAACCATCAGGTAGACCTTCTTGCTACTCTTTTATAAAAATACTCTACTCACCCACTCAGAGATTTGGATGGATTGTACTAGTAGCATCTAGGTTTTATGAGATCAATGTCACTTTCTTTCAATATATTTTCTAGTGGTTGAGGGCTATGAGACACTGTTATAAGAGACTCCCTGAATGTCTAGTTTGAAAATAAGATAGAATTTTGGTCAAAGAACTAAAAATGACTAACTAAAACAAACAATTTTTAATCATGATACAAGTACTCATTACTCAAATGATGTTCAATAAGATGATGAAATTTAATTATAGTAATATTTTCTTTTGAAGTAAAATACTCCCCTTTTTTCTTCGTTTCCTTCAAATTGTCTATTTTGTAAATGAATACTTGCAAAATTTCTAAAACCGTTTGCCAAAAACTACACCAAAAATATTTACATATGTACAATAGAAAAATAAATTATTTCAAGAACAGGGAGAAGGAGAAGAAACTTCCCCATCCACCAATGTCAGTGCCTTGTCGGCTGACATGACTTGCAAAAAGTCTTCTTTAGAAACAAGTTTATGGTAAAGTTTAAGTCTATGCCCATTTACTACAAAAGAGATATGTTCATCATCAATTGTCTTTATTTTCACAGCCCCATTATCAAACATGGTAACCACTTCATAAGGATCTAACCAATGAGTGGTAAGTTTACCTTTAAAAATTTTAAACCTTGAATCAAACAATAGAGCCCAATCTCCAGGTTGAAATTGCTTATTTTTAATGAATTTATCATGCCATTTGTTTCGTTGGTTTTGAACTAAGATTGTCCTTTGGATAACATCCTGTCTAATTTCATCCAATTCATTCAGTTGTAGGACTCGTTGTTTTGGTGCTTCATCTAAATCTAATCCCAACTATGCAACAATACAAAAGGTTCTTACTTGGAATTCAATAGGTAAGAGTACTTGTTTTTTGTAAAACTAGTTCATATGGGGTATGTCTAGTGGTGTTTCTCCATGTGGTGTGATATGCCTACAAAGCCTTTGGGAGTCTATCATCCCAATCTCTATGGTGTAGTTGGACAATTTTAGTCAAGATAGTTTTCCAATACTTTGTCTGTTGATTCTACTTGACCATTATCTTGTGGGTGGTATGGAGAGGACTTACGATGTTTTATCCCATATTTTTCTGTTAATTCCTTCATCAACTTAGAGGTAAATTGTGTACCCTGGTCCATGACAATTTCACGAGGAACACCAAATCGGGTAGAAATATCTTTGTAAATAAACTAAACAACAGATTTTTCAGTAGCTCTAAACAAGGCTTTTGCTTCTACCCACTTAGTGGCATAATCTATGCAAACAAGAATATAGTTCTTTTTACGAGACATGGGGGAAATTGGTCATACAAAATCAAGGGCTCATTTCTCAAAAGGTTCGATCATGACCTGGGTATCTAAAGGCATTTCAACAACTGATGTGGGTTTTCCTATCGTCTGGAAACTATCACAACTTCTTACATATTTGGCAGCATCTTTAAAAATGCTAGGCCAATAGTATCCTGGATGTAAGACCTTGTATATTGTATGTTTATCGAAAAAATGACCACCACATGGTCCATCATGGAAATTTTGTAGGATTTCTGCTATCTGGTCTTCCCGGACACATCTACGAGTGATCCAATTTGGTCCAGTACGGAAAAGGTCATGTCCAACCCATGATTAGTTAGCACTTTTTGTTATAATTTGACACTTTTCATGAGGTGACAAATGAGATGGTAATTTTCTAGTGGCTAAATAGTCTGCCATATCTGCAAACCATGGGGTGTTTATGGAGATGGAAAAGAGATGCTCATCTGGAAAACTATCATCAACAGGAACAATATCACCTTCATGATTAATGCAAGAGAGAAATTCAGCTACTAAGTTCTCTTTTCCTAGTCGGTCAATGACAATGATATTAAATTCTTGTAATAAAAGGAGTCACCTAGTTACTCGGCCATTGGTAATATTTTTGTTCATAAGGAATCTAATGGCAGAGTGATCCGTATGTACAAAAAATTCATTTCCTATAATATAATGGCAAAAATTGTTAATGGAATGGACAACTACTAAGAATTATTTCTCAGTGACTGTATAGTTTATCTCAACAAGAGTCAAGTTTTTACTTACAAAGTAAATGGCATAAGAATGTTGGTCCTCTTTTTGTCCTAACACTCCTCCTATAGCAGTATTGAAGGCATCAATGGATATATGAAATGGAAGGGCCCAATTGGGTCCTCTAAGAAACGGTGCAATGGATAATTTAGAATTTAAGTTTTCAAAGGCAGTTTGACAATGGTCAATCTAAAGAAACTCAACATCTTTTGTGAGCAATTGGAACATGGGTGCGACAAATTTCATAAATTTTTTGATGAATCGTCGGTAGTAACTGGCATGTCCAAGAAAGCTTCTCACCTCCTTTGGAGTCTTTGGAGTTGAGAGTTTGACAATTACCTCAATCTTAGCAGGATCCACTTTAATCCCCTTGGATGAAACATGATGCCCTAAGACTACTCCTTCAGTCAATAACATTTTACACTTCACATGAATTAAGGACAAATTCATCTCTTAACATATGATGAGAACTTTGTTGGATTACTGAGAGGGGGGGTGAATCAGTAATAGAGCAATTTAATCCTTTTTAACCATATAATCCAAGTGTTATATCAATGTAGCATTATCATCCAATAACTTCATAGTAAATAAGCAATGAAAAAATGAACAATCATACACATACACAGTACACCGTTGTTTTACATGGAAACCCAAAGCGGGAGAAAACCACATAATGCTTTTTCTTATATGCCTTGAATAATTATATTCATTAGAAGTACCAACTTCCTTTGTTTTCCAGCTGCAATTGGAAGGAGGCTCCAACCCCCTAGTTTCTCAAGCTATAACCTGAGGGAAGCTCCAAATCTCCAAATCTCTGGATGCAACCAGAAGGAGACTAAAACCCCCTATGTTCTCTGGCTACAGCAGGAAGGTGGATACAACCACCTATCCTTGCCTCGTCCAACTACCCTGACGTATAAGTAGAATGATGGAACCACTGCCACACTATCGCTGTGAGATATACTACAATAAATCTGTACCAATCAACCTATACCAAACAACCTGTACCAATAACCTGAACCATGCATCAACCTGTACCTCAACCATGCATCAACCTGTACCTCAAAGATGTGCATCAACCAAGTATAACACAACAACTCATAATCATCACCAAGATCAATATGCACTTCTAATAATATACCAATACAAGTATGCTACATCATCCATAAACCAAATACTACTAACAAGTACCTCCAACCATGTACCAAGTATGTACCGATCATGTATCAACTACTCATCAACTATGACTCATCAATATGTACCAACATCATCAACTATACACCTCATGTATGTGCCAAGTCATCAACTACTTGTCTCAATCATGTACCCAACATATACCTCAACCAAAAGCCCTCATCAATTTCATCATCCAAATATGATTTGTAACTCTGTAATAGACCTGGTGTATATGATCACATACCTGCAAATCTTCCTTAACTTTAAGAACAAGAGACTAACATTTTCATCAAACTTTTCTTTAGTCTCACATGACTAGTTTTGGATTAGTCAACAACCCTAACTTGAAATAATCATAACTATGTACCTGTAATGAATAAAGATCTAAAAATGGTACACAATGTTCTTCAGTGTGTTTTGTGCAATTCCTCTAGGTGTCCCTACTTGGAACCTCTCAAAAAAAGAGTTATAGCAAAAATGGCATACCTTGCTGAATTTTGGCTTATTCTAGAGAGAAACCTTGTAGAGCATTCCCTGCATGGAATATTTGTTGAATCCATCTGAAAATGTTACACAACATACTACAAACTGTACTCTAACCAACACATTTGGTCTTACTGAATTTGGATATCTTATGAAGAATTTATGACATTTTTACCCGAAACACTTGTTTTAGACTAGTTTCAGGACTAGCCACAAACCCTATTTTCCACGGAGTGTAACTCCAAAAATACAATGAACCACAAGATGAATTTGTTACCACAGATAATTGGATATGTTTCCTCAATGGCATAGCAATTTCACGGTTTGAATCATTCTATAAACAAAGTTATAGCGAAAATGGTGAGATGACCTGTAAATAACATACCTTAGAAAGCAACATCAAAAGAATTTATTCTCCCTTGAATTCCGACTTTCTTTTCCCCACCTTCCCTCTGAAATTAGGCTTAGATATACCTTGGATACCTCAGTCACCTATAGATATTCAATATGCTCAAGTGTGATGTAAAATGAGAGAGCCTTGCCTCTTATTTATACTCTCCATCTTCTAGGTTACTTAACCCATTTCTAGGTCACTTAACCTATTTCGAGGTCACTTAA
>ML855083.1:9281-28503 GCA_009831015.1 Picea engelmannii | reverse complement strand
AAATTTCTCCATTACTTTATCATTTAAATATTTCTCCTTGACTTTGTCACCTCACTTTATCATTTAAATAATCTTCTTTGATTTTGTCACTTCACTTTGTTATTTAAATAATCCTTCTTGACTTTGTCACTTTAATTTATCATTTAAATTATAATTTTTTCTTTGCAAGCTCTTTGACTTCTTTGACCTTTTGGGGCTTTAAGCCAACATATGAGGGTCCTCCAACTTCGTAAGGCCATAACTCTCAAACCGTGAGGAGTTATGTGATGCTCCACATACCACCAAAAATGACATGACATGTATTATCCATATAGAATAGTCTTACCTAAAAATATATCAAAACTCATACCATTATCCATCAAACAAACTTGGGTCCATTACCCAAACCTGGGTTCTCCAACTTCTCATGGCCATAACTCTCTAACCGTGAGGAGTTATGTGACGTTCCACATACCACCGGAAATAGAATGACATGTACTATCCATATAGAATATTCTTACCTTCAAATATACTAAAAATCATACCATTATACTTGAAACAACCTTGGGTCCATTACCCAAACCTTTGTGTTACCAAAATTCGCTACCAGACTTTCTCCAAGGGTTGACATCAATATACAATATCACTCTCCAATGGTTGACATCAATGACAACCAACAATCCATCAACCTAAGCCAACTGTCTGACAAACTTTCCTCATGTTATCTAGGGATTCTTGAAAAGTATTAGCATATACTGTAAAATTGTCCATACACACTTCCACACAGTCATGAATGAGATCAACAAATATCCCTAATAATGCTCGCTAGAAGGTGGCAGGTGCGTTACACAGACCAAATGGTAGGACCCTATAAGCATAAGTTCCCCAAAGACAAGTGAAATTAGTCTCGTCCTGATCCTCAGGTGCTATTAGAATTTGATTGTATCCGCTATATCCATCAAGGAAGGAAACATATTGCTTCCCTGAAAAAGTAGCCAAGACTTGGTCAATGAATGGAAGAGGAAAATGATACTTGAGAGTGGATTTATTAAGTTCCCGAAAGTCAACACAGATTCTCCATTTTTCAGTTACTTTCTTTGGAACTACTACAAGTGGGGATACCCATTTGCTGTCAGAAATTGGATAAATAAAACCAACATCCAGTATTTTTTGTATTTCCTCTTTCACTATATCTTTTAGTGTTGGATTCATCCTTCTCTGAGGTTGCCTAACATGTGTTACTTCTGCCTGGGTATAGATATGATGGATGCATGTATTGGGGTGTATACTCTGCATATCAATATATTCCCATGCAAATGCTCCTGATTGGCCCTTAAGAATGTTCGCTAATTGTTCTTGTTGATCTGCATCTAGTCCTGAATTAATATGTAGGAATTTTCCAGGACTAATCTCATAAGGCATGGTATAGGACCCGACAAATTCATTTATTTTGAAGATAAAAGATGTTGAAGAAAGCGTTGATGGATCAAAACGTTCTTGAAATTCTTCACCAAACATATAATCAAATTGAGGGAAAGATTGAGGAAAATCAACACATGTGATTGCATAAATGAATTGATTTAACACATTCTCTATCGTTTGCTCCTGAAGTGCCCATGAATGATCACTGGGCAACATGGGTTCTTCCCAACTTTCTTTCTCATATGAACATTTGAGCCACGATAGATTTTTTGTAACAGGTTGGGTTGGTGGATATATCGTAAGTTTCTTCATAGAAAGTCCATTAGAGATAGTCATTTCACCTTCTCGACAACCAATAAATGCATTGGCAGTAGCTAACCAAGGTCTTCCCAAGATAACAGAATGTCCTTTAGCAAGATCCTTTGAATGAATAACAAGGAATTCTACCGAATATTCCCATGATGCTAATGTGACTATGATATCATCCAATATCCCCTTAGATATAACTTTCATTTTATCTGCCAATTCCAAAATAGTTGGGGTAGGTCAAAGGAAGTGTTTCAACTGTAATTCTTCCAAGGTAGTGACAATCATAACATTAATGGCCACCCCTGAGTATATGAGGGTATTTCCAATGGGAATATTATTAATGATTATCGTTACTATTGGATTCCCATGATTTGCATACTTCGTGACCCTGGGCTGCTCTGATATGTATTCAGACAATTCTCCTACCAAATGCACTGTTGGAGGATATTTCTATTTTCTACTTGGCTTTTTGATACACAATTCCTTAATTACCTTACTATAAATCAGGATATCCTTTATTTCTTGTAACAGGGGAATTCTGACACATATATGTTTTAATTCTCTTATAATGTCAAATTCTGGTCGAATCGTGGGTTTTTCGATTGCTAATCTCTACGAATAGGGAGGAAATTTTGTAGTTTGCAAGGATTCACTTTGAGTAGGCTTTTGTTCTTGATCTTTGGGAATATTAACATCTTCCCATTTAGTGTCAGCTGTTGATTGGTAAGGATTTTCATCTTTGTTTTCCTCATGGATGACTACTAAAGGTTTTTGTTTATTCAAAACTTTCCCTGACCTTAGTTGAATCTCATGTAATGGAACATGAGAAATAACATATGTCGGAAAAGTTTGCAACTCAACATTATGAAAAGGTTGAGTTGGTTTATTCTTTGGGTTAGGCACCGGTTGTGCTGGTAACAATGTTGGTCTTGGGAATTTTCATTTTGAAATTGCTACTGTTGTTGTGGAATAGGAGGTAAAGGTGGAGGGACAAAACCTGGAAAAAGTTGTTGAATATTTGGTGGAAACTGTGGGTAAGGATGAGTGGGCATAGGAACAGGTGGAATCTGAGTGTTTCCCTGGGTATGTCCTCCCCTCCATCATTGTAGCCAAGGATGGTGTGAAGCATACTGTGGAGACCAGTTTTGCCAATTTGGTAAGTTCTAGTGTTGTGGTTGTTGATAATAAGGTGGAGCTTCAGGTGGTGGATCTTGGTACATAGGCTGACTCCTAGGCTGCCATGGACTTCTAGGGGCATAAAAAGATTCCCCAGGATCTGCACTTTTATAAATGGCTAATAAACTAGGCAGTGATGGGAATTTTTCATCTGGATGATATTCAATACAGAAGCCACAGACTTAAATGTTGTCTAATGGGCATTCCCTTGAGGAATGCTTCCTCCTACACCTCAAACAAAATATGCACATCGCATCATTCTCTTCCTCCTATTTTTTCTTAATCTTTAAAGTGTACAATTGGGAACCTATTGTACTTAAAATATCACTTTTAAAGTTTTCTAACATGTTTCCTATTTCCATCCTTGTAACCCCACCATAACTAACTCCTTTTGAGTTTCTACTATAGGGATCTCAAACACCCTTTTGAGTTTTATCCCTGCTTCTCGAGTAGTTTCTACACATCTCATAAATCTCAACAAATGGTTTACGGGAGACGTCTCCTGATTCCATAAGATTAAGTGTTTCCAGATATTCTTACGATACTTATTTAATAAAAAGGGTTCTTATTGCATCGTCTAGAAGGTCATCATATGTAACACCCCTGTTTCCCCCAACTTGTAATTAATCATTAATTAGGATTACCATGTTGTGGCATGGGAACATTGTAAATGTATTATTGTTTAATTTCCAATAACTGACTATGGGGGTGAAGCCTTGAAAGTACTAGCCATGATATCACTAGAGGAAAGAATGCAAGAACGATAAGAGAACAATTAATAAGAAAAGGACCGGTGGTTGAACCCTCAACCACCCCCATGAATAGAAGTAGGGTATAGTTGTGGAAGGTCAGCCCAAAGAACCACAGGGTTCGACAGACCCAAACTGACCCGAGTTTCCTTTTGACAGGAGGAAACATGATAGGAGGGATGTGTGTGTAAGGCACACAAGAGGATATGAAGAGAAGAGTGGAGAATGTGAGGAACATTCGAGCAACAAAGAATGAGCCAAAGGCCACGATATCAATGCATAGAAAGCATTTGAAAAACCTCGTCGAGGCTGTGATAGAGAGGGAGATATCTGAGAGTATGTAGAGAATGAGACCTGAGTAGAAGGCCACGATCTTGATGCTGAGGAAGCATCTGATAAACCTCACAGAAGATGCGAAAGAGAAAGGATCGATGATAATTGGCATAAATTCCCTGGTGATATCATGGCTTGGCACGGGGATGGCCAGAGTGCTAAGAATGAATGCCTCTGAGCCTATGGTTGGGTGGAAGGATGAACACCCACAGTTAGTTAGTTGGATACAACCTGGAATAGATAAGTATTCTCATATCTTGTGTATTTAAGAGGTAACTATGAATTAAAGTTGGATATCCTATGAATGTTGTAGGGATGTGCATGTTTTCTCAATGGTTATACCGTATCCCTCTAATTATGCCTAAATGTATATTTAAGAAAATAAGAAATTCTCTGACTTGTACATGTAAATGACTGAGCCCCGTGGTGGCTCAAGTTAAAATAAATGAACCGTGAATTTGTTGACCTTGGGCCATAGCCTCATGTGTGCATGTCGACACTCCCAGTTGTTCTGAAGGAAGGAGTCGGTTAAGCTCAAGAGAGGTAGTGCATGTATATACAGAGTCTCTGTGAGGCGGGCAGAGATCAAGACCCCCCTATAATTCTAAAGTTGATAAATGAGCGCAAGGGGTGTGCGGAGGATTTCTCTAAGTGTTAAGTTCAAAAGAATTAGCGCAAAATACCTAAGTACTTAATGAGATGACAAAGCTCAAGTAGGATAACGAGATTTAAGTCCCAAAAGGAGAGATCCTTTCATTTGGAAGATGAATGGATGAGATTAATTTGGGAGAAGTCGAAGTTCTTCACTATCGTCGGATCTGGAGAAAGAACGCGGGTGTTAACCCTTAGAATCCTTCGGACTTCGCGGGTCCAATGAATCGAGCATATTCGTCGCATGGGAGGAGAATTCCTCCGAAGTCCCGAAGTCCCGAAGTTAATCTGGGCCGTAGATCTGAGGATGCCTAAGAACTATCCCATCCATTGGATCTACGATATAGTCAGCTTGACGTTGACCACTTCAGGAAGATGGAGGATTGGTAACACCAAAACCCCCATAGTTCCAAAGTTAATCTGGGCCGTAGATCTGAGGATGCCTGGGGACTATCTCGACCGTCTAATTTACGATATAGTCAACCTGACATTGACCACTTCAGGAGGACAGAGTTTTGGTAACACCAAAACCCCAAAGTCCCGAAGTCCTAAAGTTAATGTGGACCGTGTATCTAAGGATCCTTTGTGATCCCTCACAACCGTTCGATCGAGGGGACGTGTGTATTATGTCGAGTTCATGTGGGGGCCCATGTGTCGAATGATGACGTTGCCAGGTGTCCCTCTCAGAGTGGCACACACTGGGACCCAAGGGACCCTTGAACAAAAGTTATGAGCCATAGATCTCTGGGGTCACATACATACTCTCGAATCGTCAGATTGGGGCTATGGTCAGCCCGATGCTAACCAACTCTGAGAGAAAAGAGGAGTTTTCATCGCAAAACTCTCGAAGAGCTAGGAGCCGAAACAAATCTGAGCCGTCCAAGCCAAAGGGACAGGTGTCGTCAGATCCTGCACTCCGGAGATAAGTCACTTTGGGAGAATTGAAGTGGGAAGGCACGAGTATTTCCGAAGGCCGGAGTCCCAAAGTCGTCCCAGTCATCCGTTGGACGGGGCGTGTGGCAGAAGATCTTCCATTTCGGAGGAATGTTACTCTGAAGGAAAAGGGAGTGTGTTGAACAAGAACTCTTGAAGGTCGGAGAATCGAAGTTCATCTGAACCATACATTGGAATAAAACACTTGGTGCTTGATCTGTAACTCCAGATATTGAGCACTTCGGAGGAAAGAGAGAAGCATTGACTGCAAGTCGCCCGAAGCGAGACAAAGGATAGATATTGACCGTTGATCGGGGAAAACACGTGGTGTTCGATCTATAACTCTAGGTGCGTAGTACTTCGGAAGGAAAAAGGCTTTGGAGTGTTTGAAATTCTCTAACACCGAAGTCTTCAAGAATATCATAGCCGTCGATCACGAGGGACGCGTGGTGCTCGATCTGTAACTCTGGGTACAAATTACTTCAGAGGAAAAAGGGTTTGGAGTGTTCGAAACTCCCGAACACCGAAGTCCTGAAGTAGATCATAATCGTCGATCACGAGGGACGCATGGCGCTCAATCTGTAACTCCGGGTATGAAGTACTTTGGGGAGAAAATGCTTTGGAGCGTTTGAAACTCCTAAAGGATGAAGTCCCGAAGTCAATCGGGGCCATCAAAATATCTGAGGACACGCGACGTCAAATTGTGAACTTCAAAGATTTTCCACTCCGGAGGATTCACACGGTGGTTGTCTTGGCACCTGTTGTCTTTGTGTCTAGTCATAGCCCACGGTCATATGCGAATATATATGGATGGAAGAATCTGAAGAACTTGGGAGAGGCTGCCTACCAGCTCTGAGCTCGGTTTGGAGCATGGAGACCGTGGTTGGAAAGATATGGAAGAGCATAATGGGATAGAAACCCTGAATGGGGGTTTTGATTCTCCTAAGAAGAGAAAAATTTTGACACCCCAACCATGGGTGTGTTACAAACTAGTATCAGGGCATGGCAACAACACTTGGCCTACTTGGGCTCATGCACGATTCGTATGAAAATATTTCTGGAGGACTTTAAAGGGTAACACCCTATCTTACCGCATTCCTAAGAGGCTTAGAAAACCTCTATTGAAGAGAGGAATGAGTCTCATGACCATTCCTTGAAAATGGAGAGCATTCACAACTCTCGGGTTTCAAAGTGAACTGAGAAACAAAATTTTCTTCTGGATACAGGAATTGTTGGACAAGGTTTTTCTAATCAAGCTGATAAAAAAAGCTATAGAAATGTAGAGTGATTGAGTGAGAAATCGCAACAACCTTCCTTGATTGGTGGATAGGAAACTAATCTACCATATTTCTTGTGGGAGGAGGAGAGTGGCCTCCATCCATGACTGTGCTAAACAAAAGGAAGAATTCTAGGTGTAATGGTCAAGACCGATCTTGACCTAAAGATACTCTGAATTTCTGAACTAGGATACTTAGTAAGTAACATAATTCAAAATTGCATTTGGGCTCTAAGGGAATAGTCCAAATGGTATTAGACATTAAATTGTTAAAATTAAGATAAAATGGTTGACTAAATGTTGATCATGAATGTGGTAAAGGAAGTGTTGGGGCACTTCTAGAAGCCAATGGTTTAGATTGACATCCAGTGGTGGATGGTAGCCATATAGATATAGTTGGAAGCTAAATTGGCTGATTATGTTACCTTGGGCATGGTTATAATTGCCCAGATTGTATTTATAAGTTGGGTAATGTTCCAGGGAGGTTGATGCAAGAGTGTTTTATTGCTAGTTGTTATCATATAAAAATGGAACCTAGTTATGACTATGTTTGATTCAACTTCCATGTGGATGTCGTGTGAATGACTACAAGTTCTCAATTGAGAGGGAAACTTAGTGTTGAGTATCCCTATAGGCTTGTCATAAGGATGGCAACAATATCCTTGCAGGAGGATCTGGAAGTCTGAGATTCCCATGTGCATGCATGACATGGAAAGGGTGCAAGCAATGAGCTTGCATGATGAATGTTTGGTTAGGTTTGTGGGTGTTTATGCTCGAGTACATGTATTTAATGTATTGTGAATCTTCTTTATATGAAACCTGATAGTAATACCAGTTAGGTATAGTTGATATTAAATATGAAAGTGATGCACATGTATGATGTAAGGATATATGTATACTAAAGGCACAATATGGCTGCCTTGATGAGTGGTATGTAATGCAAGATTTGCACTTGCCAAGATTAAGTGAATACCGTAGATGCATGGTTGACTCCATTTTTTAAAGAGTCATGAAAGTTCTATTTTGAATGATATATTAAGAGGAATGCACTCCATTCCCTCAGGAAAGACGAGTATAAAAAATGAAAGAGTAAATGAGCAAGGATGGTCTATGTCAGGATAAGAGGCAAATGATTATGCCTTGAGGATCACATAAGAATGAGTTTGAACAATCATGAGTTGATTAATTTTAGAATAGAGATGTATGTAGGCTTTGAAATATACCCATGGAAACTACACATAGACTTTTGATTATGCATATGGTTAAGTACATCATGGATGTAAGTTAACAAAACCAAAATATGTATGGATACATAATTTGGGTGCATGACAAAGATGCAAGTTTATATTCCTTATGGAATATTTGGTAAACAACTAAAGATAACTCAAGGATGAGGCCACCATAGATAGTGATGGACATGCAATAAGGAAGTTGCATGCTGAGGGAGTTCCCTGTGGAAGAACTGTGTGAAAACTTTGTCAGGAGGTCAGAGTCACAACCTTAATAACTGTTGAGAAACGAAGCAGTGAGCTACAAGCTTATATATATATATATATATATATATATAAGAATCCTGGATTACATTTTGAAAGCATCATGTAATGAATAGAAGACTAATGAATGAATAAAGGAGTATGTTTGATTGAATAGGCTTGGTTGAAGCCATGTTAGGAAAAGGCAATTGTATGCCTTAGATACCCAAGTAGAGTATGATTCAGGAAGAAAAACCTGATCCAATCAGAATACTCAAGAACCTGACAGAGGAGATGAATGTGAGCCGTTCATCGGAGGGAAGACCGATCATAGTCATCAAATAGACTTCACTATTCACTAGAGTTAACGGATCAAACACCATTCGTTCGATTAGATCGATAGCCGAGGATCATTGTGGAGCGCGAAGGTGAAATTAACGGACGTACTAGTGCACGACCCAAAATCAATCAACGTCGTTGATCTTGTTGGGGTGGAAGATTAATGACCATGATTAGACAAATTCGAACGAACACTTTCTAGATTAGGCCCCGCAATCACTGTGAACCATCGATCTGTGAGCAAAGATCGATGGTTGGGAAGCATTGTGGAGCGTGAAGGTGAAACTAACGAACGTGTTAGTTCACAACCCACATTCAACCAACGTTGTTGATCTTGTCGGGGTGGAAGATCAACGACCACGATTAGACAGAGTCGGGTGAACACTCTCCAAATTGGGCCCCGTAATCACTGTGAACCGTCGATCTATGAACATAGATCGATGGTTGGGAATCATTGCAGAGCGCGAAGAAGAAATGTATGGACGTGCTAGTTCATGACCCGTAATCAACCAACATCGTTGATCTTGTCGGGGCGAAGAATCAATGACCACAATTAAAAGAGTTTGGAAAGAACTTTTCAGATTGTGGAGATTGAACTCCACGATAAAGAGCAAGCATATTGGGATTCCACAATCACTATGAACCGTCGATCTGTGAACGATCAATGGGTAAACCTGCAAGGAACCCACACGTTAATGTCGCGTAAAAATCATACTGTGATTGGGTTCTTTGGTCGAATTTAGCACATCGAAGCTCTGTATCAACCTAAATTCTTGGTCAAACACTTCTGTGTTGGAATTATTATTATCTGGAAATCGTGTGGTTAAAATCGATTGCATATGCACATGGGTTAACGTCGAGACCTGTACCCATAATTTAAATTCAATATAGAATTGTTTTGAGTTTGGGATCCGATCGTAGATCAGACGACCCATATTCATTGTGGAGATCAGAAAGAGAATTAAACCGCGAGCTAGTTGAGGTTCCGTAATCCGTTGGATCTGGGGGAAGATGGATCTACACCGTCGATTTGCAGACAAGGGGTTTAGCGAGGATCATAGTGCCTAGACATGGGAGCCGAAAGGATAGCACATGAAAAGAATAAAGCTGAGGTCACAACTCTCGGTCGCATGGAGAGAAAATGGAGTTCCTCCGGGCCAGTCAAGGTAGATAGAGTTTAACACTCTGTGTTAGATTGTGGTCACGAGGACTGGTTCTATGGGAATAAAGGTGCTTATACCTAGCACATTGAATGGAATTGCTTCGAGGAAGTGCATGTTTGCATGAAAGGAAGATAATGAATCTTCCATTGAGGAAGGAGGACCTTACAAAATTTTTACTTACATTGTATGGATGTCAAAGGAAAGCAAATTTGGGTGACCATGAGTGTGGGCACCTTGGTTACTAATGAAGGAAGAATGCTTGGGCACATTCAAGAGAAACATTTAGTTTCATGTGTGCTGATTTGGAATCGTGATTAGCCTGTAGCAGGAAGCATAATCCCGCTATAAGAGTGAATGAGGAGGAATAAGCCATATGGTGAAGAGGTTGGTTAAACTCCAACACACCATAACAGGGTTCTTGTCACCAAGTGTGGTAGCTTGAAGATCAATGCAAGGGTGCATTGGGTATGAATGTGGCCATGAACATTGACACATTGATTAAAGTCATTTAATATTTGAATTGCACTTGGAAAATTTAGTATGTTGACAGGATGCTTACATAATAATAATATTTCCTTTTTCCTTTATATACCCTGAATAGATGAAAATGACTTGGACTGTTAGTATGCATTGTATGAAAATATAGTGTGCATGAAAACTAACAATTTGTTTGGCTAAGGAAAGTAGACTTGTAGGAAGAAAGAGTCTTGGATATGGCAATGTTATAATCCCATAAGGAAGATCGATTGCCTACTGAGATAAACTGCTATGGGGAGGAAAGTCACATGCTTGTGAATCTGGTTCCGTGTGGAACATATATGAAAATAAATGAAGAAATCGGAAAATCCGTGGGTGACAGATTTACAATAAAATTATGAAATTTAGAATTGTGATGATGTCTCATGAATTATGTATGCCTATGATACAGGTGAGAAGAAAATATTTGTTCAGAAAGGACGGATGAAGGCTATCTAGCTAAAAAACATGAAGGAGGCCACTGTTGATCCATGAGAACCCCGTGGTAATCCATGATCGCCTGGAATATGTTGTGTTGAGGTAACACAATTTGGAGGGATGCCTCAACAAAGCAATTCTGAGGGACGCCTCGACTGTAAAGCTCGATAAAGTATTTAGGATTATTCTTGTACGAGAAAACCTTAGCAAGGCAAGATGGATCGCCCGAGGAACTATATAACAGAGAAGGGGATGCCTGAGCCTGGGCCTGGAGGGTGAGTGATCGCAAGGAAGAGGAGACTCTGATAGTTCTTGTATACTATTGATTGGGATCATGCACACAACAAGTATGTTAAGGAAAAATAGTGAGCCTGGATAACAAGACAACCATGTGGATACAAATCCACAAACTGCGTAGATAATTATTGTGCTAGATTATGAAATTTTCCTAGAAATTTTATGCAACAACAAAATGTTTTCGCATGAGACTATGATTAATGTGCTTATTATCCAAGATTTATTGAAGGCGTGTGATGAATATTAAGAGTCTGAAAAAAGGACCTGACCAAGGAAGAAGGTCAAGACTTCTGAAGTGGCTAAATGAGAAAGGCATGACAGGTGTTACTGAGAAATAACACCGATGACGATGTTCCTTTTAAAGAGGGGGAGGGGGATTGTAACACCCCTGTTTCCCCCAACTTTTAATTAATCATTAATTAGGATTACCATGCTATCGCATGAGAACATTGTAAATGTATAATTGTTTAATTGCCAATAATTGACTATGGCGGTAAAGCCTTGAAAGTACTATCCATAATATCACTAGAGGAAAGAATGTGAGAACGATAAGAGAACAATTAATAAGAAAGGGACCGATGGTTGAACCCTCAACCACCCCCATGAATAGAAGAATGGTCTAGCTGTGGAACGTCATCCCAAAGTACCACAGGGTTCGACAGACCCAAACTGACTCGGGTTTCCTTCTAATAGGAGGAAACATGATAGGAGGGATGTGTGTGCAAGGCATGTAAGAGGATATGAAGAGAAGAGTGGAGAATGCAAGGAACATTCAAGCAACAGAGAACAAGCCGAACGCCACGAGCTCAATGTGGAGAAATCATCTGAAAAACCTCGTCGAGGTCGTGACAGAGAGGGATATCTATGAGAGTATGCAGAGAACGAGACCTGATCAAAAGGCCGCGAGCTTGATGCTAAGGAAACATATGATAAACCTCATAGAAGATGCGAAAGAGAAAGGATCAATGAGAATCGACATAAATTCTCTGGTGATATCATGGCTTGGCACAGGGGTGGCTAGAGTGCTAAGAATGAATGCCTCTGAGCCTATGGTTGGGTGGAAGGACGAACACCCACAGTTAGTTAGTTGGCTACAACGTGTAATAGATAAGTATTCTCATATCCTGTGTATTTAAGCGGTAATTGTGAATTAAAGTTGGATATCCTATGAATGTTGTAGGGATGTGCATGTTTGCTCAATGGTTATACTGTATCCCTCTAATTTGGCCTAAATGTATATTTAAGAAAATAAGGAATTCTCTGACTTGTACATGTAAATGCCTGAGCCCCGTGGTGGCTCAGGTTAAAATAAATGAACTGTGAATTTGTTGACCTTGGGGCATAGCCTCACGTGTGCATGCAAACACTCCCAATAGTTTTGAATGAAGGAGTCGGTTAAGCTCATGAGAGGTAGTGCATGTCTGTACAGAGTCTCTGCGAGGCAGGCAGAGATCGAGAACCCCCTTTAATTCCAAAGTTGATAAATGAGCGGAAGGGGTGCGCGAAGGATTTCTCTAAGTGTTAAGTTCAGAAGAATTAGCGCAAAATATCTAAGTACTTAAGGAGATGACAAATCTTAGGTAGGATAGCGAGATTTAAGTCCCGAAATGAGAGATCCTTTTGTATGGAAGATGAATGGATGAGATTAATTTGGGAGAAGCCAAATTTCTTCACGATCGTCGGATCTGGAGAAAGAATGCAGGTGTTAACCCTTACAACTCTTCGGACTTCATGGGTTCGACAAATCGAGCATATTCGTTGTAGGGGAGGAGAATTCCCCCGAAGTCCTGAAGTTAATCTAGGTCGTATATCTGACGATTCCCGGGAACTATCTTGTCCATTGGATCTACGATACAGTCAGCCCAACGTTGACCAGTTCGGGAGGATGGAGGATTGGTAACACCAAAACCTCCGAAGTCCTGAAGTAAATCTGGTCTGTAGATATGAGGATTCCCAGGAACTATGCCGACCATTGGATTTACGATATAGTCAGCCTGACGTTGACCACTTTGGGAGGATAGAGGTTTGGTAACACCAAAACCTCCTAAGTCCTGAAGTCCCAAAGTTAATGTGGACCATGGATATAAGGATCCTTCATGATCCCTCATGACTGTTTGATCGAGGGGACGTGTGTATTACATTGAGTTCATGTGGGGGCCCCATGTGTCAAGTGATGGCGTTGCCAGGTGTCCCTCTTGGAGTGGCACACACTGGGACCTAAGGGACCCTTCAATGAAAGTTATGAGTCATAGATCTCTGGGGTCACGTAGATACTCTCAGACTGTCAGTTTGAGGTTGTGGTCAACCCGATGTTGATTGACTCTGGGAGAAAAGAGGATTTTTCATTGAAAAACTCTCGAAGAGTCGGTAGCCGAAACAAATCTGAGCCGTCCAAGCCAAAGGGACATGTGTCGTCAGATCCTACACTCCAGAGAGAATTCACTCCAGGAGAATCAAAGTGTTAAGGCACGTGGATTTCTGAAGTCATCCCAACCGTCCATTAGAAGGGGCGTGTGGCAGAAGATCTGCCATTTAGGAGGAATGTTACTCGAGAAGAAAAGGGAGCGTGTTGAACAAGAACTCCCGAAGGTCGGAGAGCTGGAGTTCATCTGAACTATCCATTGGAATAAAACACATGGCGCTCGATCTATAACTTCGGGTACTAAGCACTTCAAAGGAAAGAGAGAAGCATTGACTACAAGTTGCCCGAAGTGGGGCAAAGGATAGATATCGACCATTGATTGGGGAAAACATGTGGCGTTTGATCTATAACTCTGGGTACAAAGTACTTCGAAGGAAAAAGGCTTTGGAGTGTTCAAAACTCCTGAACGCCGAAGTCCCGAAGCAGATCACAACTGTCAATCACGAGGGATGCATGGTGCTCAATCTGTAACTACGGGTATAGAGTACTTCAGAGGAAAGAGGGTTTGGAGTGTTCGAAAATACCGAACGTCGAATTTCTAAAGTAGATCATAACCGTTGATCTTGAGGGATGCATGGCACTCGATCTGTAACTCTGGGTATAGAGTACTTCAGGGAAAAAATGTTTTGGAGTGTTCGAAACTCCCGAACTCCGAAGTCCTGAAGTCAATCAGGGTTGTCAAAATCTCTGAGGACATGTGGCATCGGATTGTGAACTTTGAATATTTTCCACTCTAGAGGATTCACGCGGTGGTTGTCTTGGTGCCTGTTGTCTTGGCGTTTGGTCATAGACCGTGTTCATATGCGAGTATAAATGGATGGAAGAACCTGAAGAACTTGGGAGAGGCTACCTGCTAGCTTTGAGCTTGGTTCAGAGCATGGAGAACGGTGGCTGGAAAGTTTTGGAAGAGAAGAATGGGATAAAAACCCCGAATGGGGGTTTTGATTCTCCTAAGAAGAGCGAAAATTTGACGCCCCCACCATGGGTGTGTTAGATTATATTTTTATTTTTGTGAAATATAGACAAATTGTTCCATGTAATATTCAAGACTCTCATCTTCTAATTGTTGAATTTTAAAGATATCATTTCGAGAATATTTATATTTGCAATAGTCTTGGTATTTCCTAAGGAATATGGTCTTCATATCTTCCCAAGATCGAATACTAGACTCTTTTAATCCCATGAACCATATAAGTGAAAAATATTTAAGAGTGGCAGGAAATAGTTTTAGTTTTTGAGCATCTTGCAAGTAGTTATAACTTCTGCACAAGATGTCAAACTCAAACAAGAAGGTTTTTGGATCCTCACCACTCTTACCATAAAAGGTAGGTAGTGAATAAGGTGGAATGTTCTGTTGGAGTTACTTCACACACACCTAGGATTTATTTTTCCTAAGGTTTTTCCTTTTTTATTAGTCATAATTAGTCATTATCCAGTCTCCTATATTTTAGGGGAGAATATTACACCTGGAGAATATTCTCTTTCAGTTGACACTTCAGTTTGACTAGTTGAGTTGAGTTTAGATGCTGCATTGGTTTTGTCACTATGAAACAATGGGATCATCACCAGCTAATGCGCACTTTCCTTGGGATCATCACCATACTGGTGCATTAACCTTGTTTCCATGAGTTAACTCCTCACTACTCTATGTTCAGTCAGTTAACCGAAGACTAGTTAACTAGTTAACTCAGACTAGGTGGCAGTTCACTCCCATAACTGTCTGAGAGACTAGAATTGGTGGTAGTTTACTCCCATAACTGTTGGTGTGTGTCTAGATCACTCTAGACCACCACTATGGCTCATTAGTTACTCATGTATCCTATATCTATTGTAAATTATTCACTCTTTGAGTGTGGAATACAGTTAATGAGAATTCTTTCATTCTTTTCTCTCCTTCTTCTTCTTTCTCAAATTCTCTCTACAAAAGTGTGTATTATTGTTTAGCTAGATTTATTATGTGCAGGTTCAACACATTTACATGGTATCAGAGCCGATGGACTGCTAAGCAAAATCTACACCAAATTATTTTTGCAGGTACTGAAGATTGAAGAACGCAGAAAAGATGGAATTTATGTTTTACTCTCCGATAATACTTCTCATGCCTCATAACTATTTGGAGTGGAAGCCAAAGATTCTAATTCTTCTTAGAAGTAGAGGCTTATAACAAATAACCATGGAAATGGAACTAGATCTTGATTCTACCGATGAGAAAAATGACTTTCTCAATAGACAAGATATGGCCATAGGATTTATCTGCATGTCTATTTCTCCAGAAATTCTCCACCAAGTATGTGATGTCACACAAGACTTCACTCCAAATGAATTATGGACCAGATTAAAGGTTCTATTTGGGAATAAAGAATATTGTGAAGATTGCATGCAGGTGATTGGAAAGATAGAGAAAGAAGAGAAACCATCAGAAGATCAAACCTCTTATTTTGAAGAGTCTTCTACACAAGTATTTGCACAAAATTGTATTCTATTAATTGAAGATGATGTCTACTCCATTTCAGATTTGTTTTCTGAAATTCATGTGAAATATATATGACATGCATCTCAGGAGTCACATGTAGACACTTTTCCATGTGCAATGGATGCATCTCAGGAGACAAAAAGGGAGCCACACACATCAGACTCAATTCTGATTTTTTTTAGTACAATTTGAAGAAACCAATTGGATATTTTAATTCCTCTTGGAAAAATATCCAATTTCAAAAAAACAATTGTCCGAAACGGAGTCCGTGAAGTGAAGTTATGATCATTTTAAAATTAACAAAATTTCAGCATTTTTCCGGAAACGGCCGCACGGTTTTCAAAATTTCATCCAAACTTTATTTGGATATTTTTCATTACAAGAAGAGAAAATGGATATGTATGGACATATCAATGATGCATCTACTTCATCAGATCCATGCAGACATTTACATCTTCAACAAAATCTTCAAAGAGCACAAACTTGCACAGTTGCGAGGTCTTCTTGGATTGAAGGACATGGTTGCTTAGCAACTGCCTTTTGTTCCTTCTCATATTTTTTTTTTATGCATTTTAATTTGAGGGGGGGGGTTTCCCATGAGGTTTTCCATCTTTCCTCGTTTAATTCAGTGTATCTTTTTTATTTGGGTACCTAACATGGCCTTGTTGCCGGGACCCATTGTTTATTTTCACCACAGTGATGTTCAGGGGGGGTGTTGGAGTTACTTCACACACACCTAGGATTTTTTTTTCCTAAGTTTTTTCCTTGTTTATTAGTCATAATTAGTCATTATCCAATATATTGTATTTTAGGGGAGAATATTTCACCTGGAGAATATTCTCTTTCAGTTGACACTTCAATTTGACTAGTTGAGTTGAGTTTAGATGTTGCATTGGTTTTGTCACCATGCAACATTGGGATCATCATCAACTAATGTGCACTTGCCTTGGGATCATCACCAGACTGACGCATTAAACTTGTTTCCCTGATTTAACTCCTCACTACTCTTTGTTCAGTCAGTTAACTGAAGACTAGTTGACTAGTTAACTTAGAATAGGTGGCAGTTCACTCTCGTAACTGCCTGAGAGACTAGCCTAGGTGGAATTTTACTCCTGTAACTGCTGGTGTGTGTCTAGATCACTCTATACCACCACTATGGCTCATTAGTTACTCATGTATCCTATATCTATTGTAAATTATTCACTCTTTGAGTGTGGAATACAGTTAATGAGAATTCTTTCATTCTTTTCTCTCACTCTTTTTCTTTCTCAAATTCTCTCTGCAAATGTGTGTATTATTGTTTAGCTAGATATATTATGTTCAGGTTCAACACATTTGCATGTTCTTCATATTAGCATTTTTCATGGTATCCAAAATTGGAAACCCAAAAGTGGTTTATGTCTGGTTTCCTACTTCTTCTCCCTCGTAATGTCTCACATGATCATGGTCCTCATGTTCATCCATACCAATTTGATTCCCAAAAAGAGAATATCTTAGAGGTCTTATTCTTGAATATAATGAGGCGTCCCAACTTTATTTTTCAGGAGATATATTTCTTCGATGAGAAAAATTATCTACTATTTGGATTTCAGGTCCCTTACTCGAGCCTATTGAAACTATTAGTTCAGAAGTTGTTGTTTCAAATTGTGACACAACTAAATTTGTTGAACTTCCAAAGAGGGAATTCACATGTTCAGGGTCAATTATATCTATAAAGTTTGGATCCCTTGATTGTGGTAAAAAGGAAAAAGTTGTGTTGGTTAGTTTTGATGATGAGAAATTGGAAGGTTCGAGTGGTTTTACCTCCTTTCTTTCTATTGTTCGTGTCTCAATTTTTTGTTCTATGGTTTCCTCAGTTCTTGTCTTTACTGAAACTTTTTTAGCTTTCTAGGTTGAGATATCTCCTACTTGTACTTTGCGATATTGTTCTGCAGAGTTTATAGATGGATTATTCATTCTCCCAAAAATGTTAGAAGGAACTTTGGTTGGAAGTTTTGGATTGGTTTTAACATATCTACCCTTTGGATCCCTAGGTTTGTTCATGAAAGCAAAACAAAAAGAAAAGTACCATTGGATTTGGGGGAACCTGCTATAACATATGCACAGGTTCTTACCACTCGTCTTAACATTCCCCTGCCACCAAACTAGCACTAATGTTCAGAAATAGTCTACTTCCTAATTGGTTTCTACCTTTGGACAACTCCCCGACAACGATGCCAAAAATGATGGGTAAACTACATACCTTAATTTCCCTTGATTAAATTATTGACCGGGGTAAGTAAACTTCAAGTTGTAACACAATATGCGTAAAGGTAGGACATGATCTAACTACTTATGAGGTATGTAAAGTGAATTAACTAGGCAAGAGAATGGTTTACCCTGAGGATCAACACTATATTTTCAATCTACAATTCTATTTTAAAAGACGATTTAAAATACTATAAACAAGCTGAGATTTGTTTGGACATTAAATTTTTTTTTAAATGTACAGAGTAGTCTATGACTACTGGTGCCCCCCCGAGCAGTTGTGGTACTCCAACTCATGAATTGATCACAAATTCAAATTCATAAACTTACATTGAAGTGAAGAACATAGCCAAAATTTACATAGAGTTCTTGTAGTGTCACCCTTCACTACCCCGGTTCTTCAGATCTCTCAGTTTACCATTCTGTACATGGAATTATAAGCAAATGCATTTAACACAGTAAAACACACTTAAAACTAATTTGTACAGACCTTATGAGCACATGCATTTAACAAAATTAAACACATTTAAAATACAGGGTGAGACATATCTGGTTACTGTTATAATTAAACATTCCATAACATTCAACAGTAACTCTTTTACACAGCGGAAAACATGATACATGAACAACACAGTCATGCCAAATGTGTTAAAACATAATTCAGAATACTTATCTTGTATCAGCTGGAGAAATCACCAACCAAGTGCAGGCCTTCCACGAACCTCCCAGCCTTAGACCACACTGTTCATCAGCTCAACAGTAGGTCACCCCCGAGCTGGGACCGAGCTCCACCCCAGGGCAAGGAATCTAGACTCAGGCTGAGGTTACAGGGAAGGTAATACATACACATTCATCAGGAAGAAGCTCTCCCAAGAATCTCCCATGCTCACTGCCCACAGACCCTCATTCCCCACATGCCTGTTCCACCCCAGGAGAGTGCACCTTCTCTGTCACCTAGACAGTCCTTCGGTTGCCAGTCTCCCTTACCTTGGGTTACAGGAACAGACCGGACCGAAATTCTCCGGGC
>ML855082.1:7395-28504 GCA_009831015.1 Picea engelmannii | reverse complement strand
TGTGTATGATTGTTCATTTGTTCATTGCTTATTTATTACTGCTCATTATTGGATAATAATTCTACATTGATATAAAATTTGAAGAAAAAGGATTAAAATTACGTTATTACTGATTCACCCCCCCTCTCAGTAATCCAACAACATCAATATTATGTAAGTGTTATGAATCTGTATAATTTTTTACAGTATGATGTGAATGTATAATTACTTTCTCTTCTTGTACTTATATAAACACATGATTCATACTATCCAAAAATAGATTCAGATTGACTTTGTTTTAAACTAGAAACATTACAGCGTGTTTGCATAATTCTGAACCTACTCATAATTTGGATGTACAGGCAATGAAGTATAAAATTACACTTGCAGGGGGGGTTTATCCTACGTTTGTTTCCATCCATTCGTGGTTTAACTCACATCTATAATTCACACAACATTACGCTAGCTATACTCTTTTAGCCATTTAAATCAAAATGATTCTTGATTAGGAAGAAATTCAACATAATTAATTTACCCAGAAAAATATAAATGTATTTTTTCATCCATTTAAAGAAAGAGATATATAACCAGAAAAGAGTAGATGAACATATTTGAACCAGTTTGCTGAAAGACAAAGGGAACAACCATGTTCCTCCCAACCTTAGAATAGAATAGCCAATGTCACTTTCTCCATTCACCCCATAGCTTGACCATGAATCCATGAGGGAAAACTCAGAACTCCCCTTAGCAATAGTCCTTCTGCTTCAACAACTTTTCCTTGTCTCACACTCATAAAACTAGTGTTCATAACAACAAGATATAATTATCCTTTTTCCAGCATACTAGGTAGTGTCCTGCCTCCTCTCATATGCTATATATCTAAAGCCAGTTTTTCCTAGGTCTTTTCCCCCCTTGGAAATTTTCGCATCTTCCCAAATCCCTGATTTTCAGGGGCTACCAATGGAAAAATTATTGATTTTCCACTTGTCACATTTAGCCCTGAGGTAGTTCCAACATGTTCCCCGCTCATGGAGTCATGGGCAACTAAATTTTTAACATGGCTGTTCCATTTGTCCATCAACAATAAATATAAAATAGTTTTTTTCATACAAGTGTCATAGTCAATTGGTTAGTTGGTTCAAGTCATATCTCTTCCCAACAATCATAAGAATCAATCAAATTAACTAAATTCGAAATTCAGAATTTCCATAAATGGATTTTTTTTTCCAATTTCGAATTTACTAAAAACATAATTAATTTCCTAAGCAAATTCCAGATTTAAAATAATTTATTTTTGGGGATGTTACAACTAGAATGCAACATGCATATGTATGTGGGATAACTAGCATGCAAAACACATTTGTACACAATTTATTAGTGCAACAGGGTGCATAGAATATGCAAAAAAAGGTTTTTAGAAGGAAGCCTCAACAATATTTTTGGAAAAGTATGCAAATGGATGGGACAATGTCTTGGATGCATAGATGTGGAATTTTTGGACTATAATTTATGCCCCCTAATGTTTGAGGTTAGAAGAGAAACTGATGGTTGAAATAAATTACAATATCTTTACATAGTGGGAAGGCACAAAGTTGAGTGAGACCAAGACGAGTGTTCATGAGCGTGTCATCTGCAAAATAATGATAATCTCTCTGAGGCAGGCATACCCATGCTCGGGATAAACTAAGAATGGTTTCCAATCAAGAACATTGCAGATCCATGTCATATATATAGTAATCATGACCAGAAGGCAAATATGAATGTCTATGTAAAGTTTAACCGTGAACAATACACAATGAATCTACATCTCAAAATCATATGAAGATATACAGGTATAATATGATATGCATCCTCGGGAAGCATCAATGCCTGTGGCTGGAGATGATAACTTCATAGATAGAGTAACAACTTCAAGATATTCAAAACTCAGGTAGGAGTACAATAGGAGTGTAATACTCACTACTCCGTTGTCTTCGACATGCTGTTGGGGAAAGACAGGAGGACCTCAATCATCAAGCACAAAACTTCATTGATTTTGAATCAAAACTTGATTAGAATCTTGGGATGATCGACTCATGAAAATAAAGAGATCAAATGCAGAATGGACAAATCAGGTTGGATAAAACTTCCCTTGGACGAAATCATGACAAAATGATGAGACTCATTAAGCATATATTTGACATACGTTTGTGACACAGGAGGCACCACAAACTCTCCATATGTTTGGAAGAGTAATCAAATGGAGGAGTACACAATTCTATGTAACAAGAACAAATTCCTAAGGTCATGTAGATCCCTATGCTTGGAGAACAAACAAAAGGATGTGCTTTTTCCAAGGGAGACTATCTTGTTGCTGATAAAAGAGAAGGTATATCATGTTCCCTCTTTTTGGAATATTTGATTTTTTTGTCTTTTTCAAATTTTTAATGAGCTTGAAAAATAATAAAAGAATGCTACATTATAAAGGAGGAACGAGTTTCATGAGAAAGAAAACTAGTCCCAAGCGCATGGAACATACCGATGCTCAGTTCCAGGAGACATGTGTAGGATAAGGACACTCGGTAAAATTTCTCCATGGGTTAAGGTGTCAGATCACAAGGGAAAAAAGTGCTAAAAGGATTGTATTTAAGGAATTCTTTGAAGGTTCAGTTAATAGCAACATGAAGCCAACATTAGGCCAAAGATGCAAGGATGAGACATGTGTTGTGATTAAGGATGACAACAAGACTCCTTTTGTGTAAAGTTTTACGATCCTAGAGAAGGCAAGCTCAGTGGTTTTTAACGTTTAGAGAGTCTAAAAAACACTAAAATAAGACTCCAGAGTGTTCCTTTTTCATAATTAGTCCAGTCGGTTCAAAAAAGGGTTAAAATTATACCGAAAGGATGTCTCTTCAAAATCATTTTAACGATTGTGACAGAGACAAGTTCACTTGACTATCTTATCAATTTTAAGGAGTATGAAAAGAGCTTAACTATGGACTCACAACCTTTTTCGAAATTTAGTCTCCTTAGCCTAAAAAAGTATAAAACATAAATTAGGAGAACTTTCCTGGTGAGACATGTCTCCTGAGGCATACCTTTTTCCTGGATAATCTATTGACTGAAAAAAGGGTTAAACTTATGCCAAATAGATATTCCTTTTGGACCAATTAACGAGTGTGAAAGGAAAAAGGTTACTCAAAAATATTTTCATACTTAGGGAGTTTGAAAAGAGCTTAAATATGGACTCTAAGGGGGTTCCTTTTTCATAGATAATCTCAAAGGCCTGAAAAAGAGATAAACCAAAACCAAGGAGAATGCCCCTTTTTTGCAAATTTAGTCCCTCAGGTTGGAAAAAGGGTTAAAATTACGCTTGAGAATACTCTCTTAGTGAATTGTTGCTCCTATGGCGTACCTTTCTTGTAAAATTATCCATTCGAACCAAAAAGAGGTAAACTATCATTGGACAAATGTGAATTCAAATTTTAGTATGACGATCATGAAGGGAAACAAGATCACTCGACACTATTTTCAATTTTAGAGAGTCTGAAAAGGGCTTAAAGAAGACTCCAGGGGGGATTCTTTTCTTAAGTAATCCGAACGAGACCGAAAAGAATAAATAAATTCTCGTTAGATGTCTCTTTCAAATTTTAAGCGAGCTTGAAAGAAAACAAACCATGCTTTAGGGGAGTCCCATGGGAAAGGCCAAGAATGATGACTAGGAAGAGGAATGTGGCTTCATTGCAAAGGCATAGCGGGACTAAAAGGACTCTCGTGCCTATGAAGTACTTCAACATGGGCACCAAAAGGAAAGAAAGGCTCTAAGTAGGATTCCCATGGAAGGAAGGCTCTACCACATAAGGTATGACACATTGATCAACAAGGAAGGTTAGGGTCGAAATTCAGTGGGGTTGATCCTTAGACCAAATGAACCAGGAAATGGAGAGTGCAAGAATGCAAGTAGGGAAATACCTAACCTATATGCCAGTTTTGAGGTCAATACCTATCATAATGGATCGATAAGATGAACAAATGTCTAATAAAACACGTCTCCAAGATCCTGCATATAAGGCCAATAACACTCATCCAGAAGTTAATAAATCCAATATAGATAGAAGCTTCGAAAAATAAGAGGTGCTACTGAATACAAAACTTGAAAAAAACAAACATAGAATGTACAATATGGTACAAAGAACCGCAAAACCTTACAAATCATGCATGGTAGTAGTTCAAGTAGAGCTTGGTGCTAGGCTCTGACCAAGATTCTCTTCGATAGTCAACTTGGAAATTCTCCCAAAAGGGAAGAAAACACAAACCATAGTGTAAGTCCTCCCACATTATATAAACCGTAGTCATGGCTTCAATGATAGCCCCATCTGAAGGAAATTCAATATCTGAGAAATCATGCGAATAAGGAGGGTCAACAATCCCAAAGGGTGAAGTAAACTGACCATATTCCATATGACGATGGAGGTTCTGGCCAGGAATGACAAAGTCTATCGACAAAGAATCATAAGCACAAGGGCTTGAGGATATACAAACAGTGAGATTGGAATCAAAAGTAGACTCAAGATAAATTGGACCAAGAGGGGGAAACAAGGGATCTCATGCCCCCATCAGATGAAAATAGTGATCAATTATCAAAACCATGTCTTGAGAAGGAAAACGTGATTTCATAGGTTCCTTCTCAGAAGCAATTGAACATCGAGGATAAGACACCACACAATTAACCCGTGGCAGGGTAGAGTCTACACGAACACTAGGAATATATAAAGGGGCATCCTGAACTAATGTCAAATTAGGTTTGTGATTATCAGATGCCAACTGGTCGATAGTGACAATGCTTCCATTATGAGGGAAATTCATCACCTAGAAGAGCGTATACACCAAAACATTCATAACATATACATAATCACACCCAAGAAGCATATTGAAATCTAACATGCCTTGAACCACTATAACATCGACAAGGATAGTATTTCCACCTAACGAGACAGGAAACTGAGGAAGAATCCCCAAATATTCACTAGGACATATGTCAAAAGCCAACAACTCATGCGAAGCAGAAACAAGCTCGGGAGAACCCAAAGCTTGCAAATCCGAGGAGGATAAAATACTTGTGGAGGCTCCTTCATCCACAATACATCAGTAAATATGTTTTGAATTAACTTCAACCCTTATTTGAAATGGTGTAGAAGAAGGAAGTTTAGGCTCAACAAGTTCATTCCAATCAAAGAAAACCATTCTAGGACTTGGAGGGGGTGTGCTCGAAGTGAGCGGAATTCCCCCTTGTTTTGAAAGCACTGAACTAAAAATTCTAAAAACATAGTTGGTAAACACATCATTCCTCATTAGAAGAGTGGGATAAACCAAATATTTCATCGTAATGACCACTTTGGTAGGCTTGACACTCTCCAAGATAAGAGTGGGATCGGTCAAAGATTGCATCGACACGACCACTTCCTCAACCACTAGATGAATAGGCTAGGAGGCAACAAGGTCTGAAGGCACATCACCCCCCAAAAAAGAAGTTGGTTCGGCCGAAGATTGCATTGACTTGACCACTTCATCAACCAAAGGATAAATAGACTATGAGGAAAACTCATAAGACTCAGAATCAAAAGAGTTTACAGACAGGGACCACAATATTCGTGTCTCTAGAAGGATAGGGCATAAATGAGTAAGGTGATATCCCTTGCAAATATTACAAGGAAACTTAGGATTACGTCCTATCCTTTTAGGTTTCTTAACATAATCAATGGACCCAACATCACTAGCAGTGGCTGGTTTCCTGTCCTCAACATGACTCGTAGAGGTTGTTGACAACTCTCTGAAATGACTAGCAGAGGTTGGTTGTTGAAATCTAGTATGACTCACATTGACGATGCTTGTGCCCATAACATGACTTGCAGTGGTTGGTTTCACATCTCCAACATGACTTACAAAGGTCAGTCATTGGTCGATAACATGAGTCGCAGAGGCTACAGACCTATCGTTAATATGACTAGTAGTGACTGGACTTTTGTGCCCAACTTGACTTGTATAGGTTGGGTGCTTTCCCCCAACATGACTAGCATAGGTTGAGTGCTAGTCTTAAACATGACTTGCAGAGGTTGATGACCTATATCCAATGTGACTTGCAAATGTTGGTGATTTATTCTTCCTATTCTTCCTCTTTCTATTTCATTTAGACTTTCGGTTACTAGTAGCTAGACTCTCACTAAAGAAGGAAGAAGGAGGAGGAGTGGAATTTGTTGATGAATGAAAATCAATGTGATTCCCATGACATAAGGTTCTTAACTGAGAAGCTTCAAGAAAATTCAGTACATTTGGAATGGTACCCAACCAAACTGATTGTCCCACATTCAACCCAGGAATGTACAAAGTGGCCATCAAAGGGACACCAACGTTTCCAAAGAAAGGAAAATCACAAGAATTCCCTTGCAAATGGGTTCCTTGGTTGGCATCGTTAGGAACTTGGGCCATTAATATCTTATGCACAGGTTCTTCCCTTGTGGGATCGTTCAATCCCAAAAACGTCTCACACACCGACTTTGGTAAATCAAAGTATAAGAATATATGCCTATAAGGAGGCGGCTCCAAGTTTCTAAGTGGAAGACCAAAAATTCCTCACAATCGACAGAGTGGGTGGTCTACAACCTTAAGTTAGAGACCCAAAGAAATGACTAACTAACTTGCTATGGTAAACTAGGTATCATAGAGCACACCACTAAGAAGAAAATCCTAAAAATATACAAACCAAACAAACTACCCTTCTGAATGCTTTCGACCCATGGATTTGAATTCTTGATCATCCAAAGCATTCACAAAGGAAAATGACTAGCCATGAGAAGTAGTTACCCAGACCTCCGACCAACGGTCCCTTTGAGTGTTTCCCAGAGAGTACATAGTCTACCTCAGGTACCGTGATACACCCCTCATAGTCACATGTGCTTCAACCTTTATAATGGAAACTAGGCCACCAAATTGTAATCAACAAGCACAAGGATAATGTCAAAACTCGAGCAAGTGTATGGGCAAGGTAATTAAGCTCAAATATCCTCTTGAGGCCTAAAACACAATAGAGCCAGAATTACTCTTAGAGTACCTTGGACGGATCCAAGATTCTCAGAGGTATGACACAAGTCGGGTCAGTAACACTACATGATTCATCCCCAATACACACTCTCCCAAACTCTTTGTCAGGATGAAGAGTGGATATCTCTATCACTGTCCTCCATGTGACCTGGTGTTTGACTCCTGTGTTAGAGGAGATTCCCGAATTGAGTAATTACAAGATGGATTTTTCACACCCTAGCATGAACACCTAAGTTAAGTTTTGGTTGGCCTTGGAGAGTTTACCTTTACACACATAATCCAAGGCCCTAGCCTAAGATATTGGCGAACCATAGAAAAAGTGTTACTAATATATTTTAGATTAGCGTGTTCGTTTTAGGGGATTTTCTTACTTAAGGAAGGGAAGTACAACTTATGTTGTTTGAAACTCTTGCAAAAAAAACAAATAGTTAGAACACTCGCAAAAAATAGTTTACACTAATTCTACATATGAAAAAGAGTTTCAAGCAAAAAACATGAACAATCCTTCAAACCTAAAAATGGATTATTTTCTCCTTTCCATGCAAAATGCACAATGCAAATTTCAAGTGAAACAAAAGGGAAAATGAAAGGATTTTCTTTCTTATTTTTCTTTTTCTTTTTAAATGCTTTCAATATGAGAATAAAACACAACCCTATGCTAATTCCTTTTTATTTTTCAAATAACAATGCAAATCAAATGTAAAGAAAGAAAGAGACCTAAAAAGTAGTTTTTTTTTTTCTTCCAATCAAAGAAAAACTAACAAAATATGCTAAAAGAAATTACAGAATATAAGCTAAAAATAAGCCAAAAATGCTTGGAAACACATAAATACAAGATGATTTCATTTTTTTTATTTTTTATTTCTCAAACAATATGAGCTTGCAAACTGTCTAAACCCCAAACAACAAAATCTTCTATAACTCGGGAAGACCTGGGTACCACAAGTTTCCAGTAGAAAAAGGAAAATCTTTTGGGAAAAAATTCCAAAACAACAAATACGTGTGTTGTGCACGAAAAGCCTACATATGTACGTGGGTTGTATATAATTTAGAATGTGTATGTATGCGTCGTGTACATAGAAAAAGGTACGTACACCTCTACAAATTTAAAATAAAAATAAAAAATTGGACAAAAAACATAGGAAAGGGAAGCTTGTAGGAACCTAGAAGGTGACTAGAGACCCAACCTCACTCATAACACTTAGAAAACTAAAAAAGAAACTAATAAATCAAATCAAACAAAAATCTCCCACTAAGACCCTAGAGAGATTCCCTAGTGGAGTTGCCAATTCTGTTATGGGGAAATCCCCCCTAAACTGGGTCTAAGGAATAGGGAGAGCGATGAACCCCTTAAAAGACTCATATATATTTAATATAACCCAAAACCATCTGGAATAAGTGATAAGAGAAAAAGGCAAGAGAGGGTTAATGAGTGTATCTTCAATCCTTATGGTTGATGTAGACCTCTTATGCTTGTTGTTGCATCCTAGATCACATATCTCCTCTGTTGATGGGCGAAATTGACCGTCCGTCAACTGGGAGAGTGGAACCGGTCCGGGGTTGTCTAATAACCCAAGTCATTTGGGATGAACCACCCTGACGGGTTTAGTGGCTCCGTTAGCCGATCTAAGTCCTAAGAAAAGAAAAACTACTCTAAATTAACTAAAACTAACTATTAAAATAAACTAAACTAAAATTAACTATTAAACAAACTAATAAACTAAACTAAAATTAACTATTAAACAAACTAAACTAAACTAAAATTAACTATTAAACAAACTAAACTAATCTAACTATTCTATATACAATCTACTAACTACTACTATACTAACTCTAACTTATTAACTATCTAACTATCTAACTACTAACATAAATAAATCTTATCCACAAAATGTACAATATCTACAATTTACAGATTTAAATAAAACCTGAAAAACTCATTTATATTCTGCCCTAAGATAAAAAGAGATATTTTTTGTTGATTTTATAATTTTATGAACAGAAATGAAACAAAAACTGACTAAACTAAACAATTAATATACTAATTCTAACAACACAACACAACTACAAATATATCTAACTAAAATACTAATATTATACTAACAAATTAACCAAACAAATAAAATAAAATAAAAACTGACCTGGAAAAACGCTCCAGATTTGTCCTATGTATGATGATTGTCTTAGCTGATCGGAGGGAGGAAACCCGCACCGAATTGTCCAGGAAATTCTCGTAAACGATAGCTGCAGTGCTCTTCAAGTTTGATTACAGGACAAACAAGACATACAAATAACAACAATCTTATAATTTATAAATATTCACAATTCGGTAAACCTGTATGCAAAGACTTATCAAAATGATTCAATTAATGAAGAAGAGAAATCTGTGATTCATTAACTGAAACAAAAAATTGTTGTTCTTTTTAAATAATGAAAGAGATCAGATTATGGATGAAACATTAATTAATTCATATCATTCTGCAATAGACTATGATAGCTAAAGTAGTCTATAATCAACTGCAAACGACATGCATAAACTTGAAACAAAAGATTGATATATTGAAAAGCGAAAGCTGTAGAAAAACATCAACTTCTGTCTCAGTTTGTATTAGAAATCCATAGCCTGGTTCTCTCACAAGTGAGGATGATCCTTATTACAAAAAATAATAAGTATTTAAAGGTCTTCTACAGGGTAAAACCTCCCTGTAGAAGTTATCAAAACTATTTACATAAAATCTAGGAAGATATCCCAAGTCTAACTAAACTAAGAACCTAAAACAAAACTAAATCACACAAATATCTCCTAGACTGTCCAGTATGTCCAATGCAATTCGGATGTACCTGAAAAGTGTTCAAAATAGACAAGTTAGAAGGGTATTTTATTAATAAAATGATAAAAATCTAATTCTATAGACTAGCTACAGAATCTTGCGATTCTATAGCTGGTCTAAATAAGACACATAATTAACATAAAAATCAATTAAAATCTATTAAAGAATTAAATTCAACTAACATCCAATAGCTATTTGAAAACGAATCATTTAAATTCAAATTGTTATACCATTCGAAATCAAACAGGATCAAGATTAATCAAATGACTACAGAGATACATGTACTCTGTTTCGTTTGTTACCACAAAGTCGGGTGAACAAAATCATAATCAAACAGTTATGAAATCATTTCATATCAAACTGAAATCAATACAATCAAAACAAATTGCAGGCAATTGTTATGCTACCTCGTAGACAGGAGACACAATTGAATCCAAACAAACTTATTTTCAAATCGACATAACTGTATTGCCATAAAAAACTATCCATGCCACGAGTGAATTAACTCGAAACTAGCGCATAAATCAACTCAAATGAAATCATAACAGGATCAATCAGTTGGTAATAGAGTTCGTAAGGGATATCCGATCGTTTTTTATTGCAAAATGGGGAAAACAAAATCATTCAGGAAATCATTCCTTAAATGCATTTGGAAACGACTATTACTTGAATTCCCTCATACGAATTTGACAACAACAACATAGGTCGATTTGAGTTAACAAACTTGTTTGAAAATTAAAATTAACAGATCCGCAATCAAGTCTATTTTTGATACGAACACAACTCATAAAATCAATCATACTAATTGAATATACAACAATCCAATCAAGCGAATCAAACGACTGGGGTTTAACATAGTTGTCATGGATCAAAAACCGTTCCATGATTTGGGCATGAATATAATTTGCACAGACTTAAATGAGAGTATTGTTTCCATAAAAATAGAGTCATTCTTTCCAAATCGGAAATTATCAGAGTTGTAATCCTGTTTTAGAACATTATATGAAAAAACATATTAAAACATCATAACAACCAAACTCATGAAATCGTTTGACAATCACAGCATATAAACTAACCATAACGAAATCAAATCAAAACATGATCGTATACTAAATCTAGCATGAAAAACCTCTAGTTCAGATTTAGATAAAACAAATCCAATTGAAATAAAATCAAATCCGATAAGAATCTATTAGTGGCTAAACTGGGAATGAGCGAATCGTATATCCAAATCAAAACTTCATTTATTTTTAGCAGTGCGAAAACAACGTAAAGGATGAACAACATTATGACATAGCCATTTCAAAAGATAGACAGAGCTATTTGAAAACCAAACTCACATCATTATATTAATCCTGGTCATTCACAAAACCAAAATGATATCAAAATTCATACCTATATGGTGAGCAGACAGCTTGATCATGACAATTTGGAGTTGACCACGACTGTGGCCGATTCAACATTCTTGAAAGTGATGGAACCAATGGTTCTCTGCTTCCTATCAGTTGCTTGGAGTTTGTCTTTTTGGATGGTCAATACTGCAACTTGACTTTCCAGCGATTTGATTTTCGATTGAAGCAGGGGAACGTCCATATAGTATCGTTCCAACCACAAATCACATTGGTCACAGGATGACTGTCTGGGTTTCGAAAGTCCAGGTGAGGGTTTGGTTACATTGCCGAGGGTTTCGTTAGGTAGTTTGATCCTAGGGTAGATAGGATTATTCTTTAGGCAAGGGGGAAGATTGGAAACGAAATCATAAGGTGGCTCGGAGCACAAACCTTGTGAGTAAGGGTACTCACTATCTAGAAAATGTTCTATGTCAGAGTCTGAATCCTCACTAGGGACTATGGGCTTCTGCTCAACACTAGGTTTAGGCTTATTCCTGGCCATTCTCGAGATAAGCCGAGCATTCTTTTTTTCTTTTCCATTAACAGTAGGGTTTTCCTTAGCCTTTTTGCTTACGGGCTTTTTAATAGGCTCAGCCTTTTCAGTTATAACGTCGGGTAAGTCAGTATCAGGGTCGACTGAGGGCTTAGGAGAGGGAAATAGGATGTGGAAGGGCACGGGTGGCCCGACCTTAGCTTCATTAATCACAGGCTTGTCAACCTGGACCGGGTCTGTATCATCGAAACCATTCTGAGTGATGAAATCTCACCAACTATCACCATGGAGACTTAGGTGATGAACAATGATAAGTCTAATCAATCCATGGTGGAATAGGCTACTATCGGCCTTCTCCCTTTTAAACCTTTTTGACATTTTGTATAGGCTACGCTGGAAATAGCAAGGCATATTCAATAGGTATCCCATAAAATTCATTAACAAACATAGGCGGTAGAGAAAGATGAGTCCATAATGACCTTCACAGGTCACGAATTGTTTGACCACCATCAAATTATCGTGCCATCATGGTTTAAGTGCAGAGATGGGCATACCTCTGTCACAAGATGTGACCTTTCACGAGACGAAGAGTAGTGGCCATGGCACCTCCTCGACCTTAGAATTTTTGAACCAACGCTGTCCCGAGGAGGGTAACCCTGTAGCAGAACTAATAAAATCCTCATTGATTTCCAACTGGATGTCACCCACCTTGGCTCTACAACCATCAAAATTTAGGGCGAACTGATGTGCCACAAATAAATTAAAACCCTCAAACCTCTGCACGAAGGTGAGCCAACCGTTATCCTCTAGGTCTTTCTGATCATTGTCGAATAGTAGCAAGGCCTGGATACCCTTCGGCTCGATTCACACCACCAGTGCCATGGAGCTGAGCACATGTTGAACGAGCGAGGGTTTGGATCATAGCATACACAGGAGTAGGGTGCATGAAGGGTTACCCGCGCGAGCAGAGGTAAAACAGGGATAAGGGATAGATATTAATGTCATCGTGTGAAGGTGGTGGAGCTTATCTCTACCATGCATAATAGTTATTGGTAAGGTACAACCATCGGCTTATAGCTGTTCTACCCATTATAGTATAGTTCAACAATCATGTCACTTGCCCAACCAATGGTAAGTGTATAAACCAACGCGCACAATCAACGTTATGCCATAGTTTTTAAAACCCAACATATGAATTGAGACCAATACCAAATGTTTAACCATGCGCCAATGTATTGTAACAACTCATATCAAGAATTTAACCAATGTGCCAATGGGTCTTCATATAATCAACATGCCCATAGTTTTGAAAACACGAACATAGGTATCATATTAAAATATATATATGAAGGATTTAACCATAACACCTATGTATTTTCATGAAACCAATGGTCAAGTAGATGAAATCAAAGAGCATATAAATCCAAAATGCTAATGAATCACAATTCAATGAGACAAAGTCACACAATCAATCTAAGAATGTCAAAAGAGTACAGATCAAAAGTTTTGCCAGCTGCATAACGATAAGTGAAATGTAAGCGCAATGGGCATATCAACAAGAAGGATAACGACAATTCAAATAATGATTTTAATGTGACTATGAAAGACCAAGTTTTCACGCTTACAGTCGTGAAAACAACAACGAAGGTAAATGTGCAAATGTCGCAAAAAATAAAAGTGTCGTTTATTTGAAAATTGCAACGAAAAATTGATGTTTGCAAAACATTGGTGCAGGCAGCTTATAAGACAATGGAAAAATGTGAATTGGCTGCCAACAATGGTGACACACTGGTAGAAGCAGTTATCTCTGCCAAAAGGAACAAATTCAGATTAGGACAACAAAGATAATTCCAACTCAAGAACAACAACCAAAAAATCATATAAACATCAATCATTAACCAACTATTCCAGTAGTGTTTAAAGGATGATAACTGATAAAAGTATTAAGACCAACAAGTCACGATATTAAAGATAAAATCTCCAATACTGTTGACAGAGCCACTGCTGCCAGCAGGCGTCCATAGCCTCGACAGGGTTTCCATTTAACCCACTCTGACATCTGTATCCTGTCAAGAAGTTCTAGATCCGAATAAAGGACATTAAGGAGGTTTCTTATTTACAAATTTTCATATACCCAACATTGCTTCGCTGCCAGCGGGCCTGTTCAGTACCCCGACGAAGTTGTCTTGGCACCATGCATGCATTTACCAGCTGCCAGCAGACCTGTTCAGCATCCTGGTGGGTTTACAAGCACTTCCCATAGCTCTTATTAATAATTTTTTTTTTTTTTTTTAGAACTGTCCTTTATTTACATCCAAAGATGTTTTATTTACAAAAACAACTTCTTAAGGTAGGGAGACATCCTCTGAGTCATTCCTTTACGGAATAGGGACAGCGTAAAAATATAGTAGATGATCATGACAAGCTTTACTCAGAGATCGAAATCAGCCATCTTCTTTAAAACAATAAACTTTTCCAACATTGATATAAATTTCAGAAATATACCAATGATGTTTATACCTTTTTCTTAGCAGTTATTTTAGCGAAGGAATTTTCTATTGTCTTTGTCTGAATAGCTCAGTGTACAGGTATGTGTATTTCCAAAAACACAAACTGATAAATTCAAATAAAAAACAACAACAGAATGAACAAGCAAACAAAAGAAAAATATGTACATGATATACAAGGGTAGTTATCGGGCAAAGTATCTTTTCAAGGCTTGGCCATTCACTGGGTAGGTGTCAGGCTACCCTTCAAGATTTTGCAATCGAAAAGAACTGGGACCCAATTTTTCAGCAATTAAAAATGGTCCAAGCCACAAATTTTGAAATTTTGTGTGCTCACCCTTTCCCTCGTGTGGTTTGTCCCACTTCAGGATGAGATATCCTATTTCAAAATTCCTATCAGTAGCAGAATTAGAATCGAACTAGATTTTAACCATTTGTTGATGTTGATCTAACTTACATTTAGCTTGGGCTCTTACCTCTTCTAGCTTCATCAAAGCGTTAATTCGGTTTTCCAAAGGGGGACAATCTTCTTCTTGAACTTTTTGTGACAACTGAAGTGAAGGAAGAAGAATGTGAGGTGGCAGAATTGCTTCTCTGCCATATACGAGAAAAAAGGGGGAGTTACCTACAACAAATTTTGGTGTTACCCTATTATCCCACAATGCATTTAGCAGTGCATTGTGCCAATTTTTGTGATTTTCAACCACCGTTCTCTTGATTATTTTGATCAAGTTCTTGTTTGTGGATTCTTCCAATCCGTTTCCCTGGGGGTAATAGCTAGAAGAATACTTCAACTTAATTCCTTTTTCCAAAGCGAACTCGCTCATCTCAAGAGAGGAAAATTAAGAAGTGTTATCGAAAACTAAACAGTCAGGGATACCAAAACGAGTGATAATATTCGAATTTAGAAAGGCAATAACCTGATTGGTGTTGACAGTTCTTAACACAGAAACTTCAGACCATCGGGTAAAGTAATCTGTGGCTGTCACAATAAACTTGTGTTGTTGCGAGGACAGAGGATTGATTGGACCTATGATATCAAGGCCCCATTGCTGAAAAGGAGAATCTATTGAAATGGGCTGCAAAGGAAAGGCTGGTTTTTGTAACCGCCCTGATGCTTTCTGACAGATGAATCATTTATGACACAAGGCATGGGCATCTCTAAAAAGTGTGGGCCAGTAATAACTGGCTCTTAAAACCTTATGAGCAGTGGTGTCACCACCAAAATGACCACCAACTTCTCTTGCATGCAACTCGAGCAAGACTTTTTCTACTTCGTCTTTTTCAAGACAACGCATCAGTACGGAGTCAAAATTTTGACGAAACAGAACACCATTAACCAGATGAAAGGGGGTAGAGTTTAATCTCAATTCTCTTCTTTTAGCGGGGTCCAGGTGATGGGGGGCTGACCCATGTTCAAGACAGAATATTATATTGTCATACCAAGGACTGACAGGGTTTTGCATGCAACATATTAGAATTTGATCATGTTGTTCTAGGTTTGACGTATCACTTTCTTCTTGCTGTCCTACTGTTGAATCAACAACTAACTTGCACAACCCTTGACCTCTCACTATATGAGCTGGGGTGATTTCTATGTCATACTCCTGCAAGGAGGTGACCCAGTTGGCTCTCTTTTCTCCTAGTTCCTTCGACACTAACAGGTTCCTTACGGCTGGGTAGGGGACAATGAATTTCGTCCTTGACTTCAAAAGATAGGACCGGAAGTGCTTAACTGCTTTGAAAACAGCGTAGGCTTGCCAATCTACCACTGGGTAATTAAGTTCAACGCCTTTGAAAGAAAAGCTCATAAAGGCAATGGGTACTTCATTTTTCTCGGCATTCTTTTGGGTTAGGACGACAACATAGGAACAATCAGAAGCAAAAGTGTAGAGTGTAAAGTCTTGAGAAATATCTGGGCTCATGAGAGACAAAGCGTCTATTATGGCCTTCTTTATTGCATTAAAAGCTTGATTTTCTAGGGGTCCCCAGTGATATTGGTTGTCTTTCTTTATCAGATTCTGTAAAGGCCTGACCATTTCGGAGAAACTGGGGATGAATCTCCTCACGAAGTTAATCTAGCCTAAGAAACACTGCATCGATTTTTTGGATGTAGGACGGGGAAGTTTCGCGATGACTTGAGTCCTTTCAGGGTCAATAATCATCCCTTCACTAGACATAATGAATCCCAAGATTTAACCCTGTTCTACTGCAAAGATGGATTTTTTGGGATTCAAGGAGATGTCGTATTTGCGACATCGTAGTAGGATGGCTCGTAAGTGAGCTAGATGATCGTTTTTGTTTTTAGAAAATACAGTCACATCATCTAATTAAACTACGACGAACTGATTGATTAAGCCATGGAAAGCAATGTCCATTGCTCTCTGAAAGGTGGTTCCAACATTAATCAATCCAAAGGGCATTTTGCAATAAGCATAAGTGCCCCACGGAGTACGGAAGGTAGTTTTAAGTTGGTATGGTGGAGACATCAGGACTTGGTTGTATCCCGAGAAACCATCCAGTAAGGATAGCCTCTCAGAAACAGATACCTGTTGAAGGATCTGTTCCATGGGCAGGACATGATAGTTGTCTTTATTAGACGCTCTATTAAGGTTTCAAAAATTGATGTAGAGTCGAATTTCCCCACTTTTCTTCCATACTGGGACAGGGTTAGAAACCCATTGAGTGTGCCTAATAGGAAAAATTATCTTAGAATTTAGGAGCTTATTCAATTCTTTTTGAACGGTCGGTTCGAGCTTGGGGTGGATTTTCCTTAGTTTTTGTTGAAAGGGTAAGGTTTGGGGATTCGTCGGAATGACATGATGTATGATGTTAGGGTCGAAAGTTTTAAGGTCATCATATGTCCATGCAAAAAAATCTTTAAATTCTTTGAACAATTTAAAAAATGTAACTTTTTCTTGTTGAGAACATCCCAACCCTAGATTAATGCACTGAGGATTTTCATTAGTTCCTAAGTTTACTTTTTCATAATATAATGTGGAACTATTCGTTTTACAATTGACCATCTTTTTAAATTTATCTTGAAAATCGTAAAACTTCTCTAATCTAACTATAGATTTAGGGATCGATTTTACCATATCCGATGAAGATTCAATTGTTCTCGGATGTGGTATTACCGTGAAATCACGCAAATTGTCGTCATGCGTGTGCTCATCTATCACCGCGTCTTGAAAGGTTTATTCCATGTGAAGAAAGTTAATAATCTGCTGATCGTCGTCAAATACTCTCCAGTTCGTGATGTTGTCAGGAATGGATGGTCGAAACAATAGCTCAACGGAGAATGCATCTGGGGACAATCCTTCTGTAGGAAGAAGTTTAGAAGCTACATTAGCTAATAAATCTGCTTCATCATTATTTAATCTAGGAATAGAATTTATATTGAAAGAAGAAAATTTATTCATTAAATTCCATACCTTAGAATGGTAGCTTTTGAGATGCGGAGACAGACAGTGGATAGAGTCTCTTACCTGTCTAACCACTATATCAGAGTCGCCAAAGACGGTTAAATTTTGAATGTTCATATCCAAATCTTTTCTGAGACCTTGCAGTAAAGCCTCATATTCTGCAGTATTATTAGTACATTCAAATTCCAACCTACATGCCATCAATGTTTTGTTATCTGTCGGATCGATAATGATGCAGCCTGTGCCAGCTCCTTCTTTGGACTTTGACCCATCGAAATATAGAGACCAAATTTGATTTGCATCGGGCACATGAGACCGTTGCGTAGAAGCTGTTGGCTGCATACATGCTACAATCTCGGACTGCTGTTCAGGATTGGTGATAGGTGAAGCCTCGGCCATGAAATTGCCGAAGAAGGTGTCCATCCCTTGTACTTTAGGTGAATCAACAGGAGGTGTATACGGTTCGTTGGGAGGTGTATAAGGTAGCGTTCACGATTTACTTTTATTTTATTAGGCTTGCCATTCTCCGGAAGCCATAGATGGGACCAATCTGTCACGAAATAACCATGTAGCTGTTTCGACCAGTCCCTGCTTAAAAACAAACCATACAGTTCTGGAATATCCACAACAATTATATCAATAACTTGATGAACCCTGGGGTTAGACGATAATCTAATAAGCACATTCTTTAGTTCACCTATAACTTTGACATTTGTCCGATCAAGTTGTATGATTTTTAAAGTAGATGGTTCAACTTCTACGTTTATATTTTGGAAAACAGACCAGGGCATCACATTGGATGACGCTCCTGAGTCTACCATACAATTGTGCATGTTTCTATTAAAGATCTCGAAAGTTAATAGGAATGGAGGTACATTTTTGCGAGTACTAAGAGTAGTAGCTTGTGGCTTTTTACTCGCATTTTCTACGGCTACTTTATCTACATTATTTACATTATTTACATTACTTACAGGAAGGCTTCCTTTATCTTGAGGATCAGGATTGTTTTTAGTGGAAGTCTTCTGGGGAGCTTTGTTTTGCACAACCTTGTTACCATTAGAATTACGATTCTTGCCATTCTCTGAGATATTCTATAACATTTTTGGTAGAAGAAATGGAAACTTCAATAACTCATAAATAGAAATGTTAGCCCTTAACTTTTTAAGATCTTCAACTACATCATAATCTAAGTTGGGGTTCACATTACTCTATTTAGTCTTAGCTGATTTAGATTTCTTTGGAGGCGAAGTTGTAATGTTTTTGGTAGAAGGTTTGTTTGCTGTCTTACTCCTAGTGTTATAAGGATGAACTGTCTCAAAGTTATCTTGAAAAATGCTATCCGAGAAGTGTCCGAAAATGTTTGGAGAAGACTCTTCTTCTTGAACTGTTTCTTGTTCAACTACCTCCTCAGGGATCTCAGGAGGCATCAAGTTATCTTGGGCTTCTAGAATTGTTTGAAGGGCACATTGCAGACTTTCTAGATTTAGGCCTTTGGTGGTTGGGTTAGGTTAGTTGGTAGGAAAAAGATTCTTGAACGAGGGTTTGTAAGGTCCTTTGCTCGAGGAAGCTTCTTCGGTCGACCTTTTTAAGTCTATAACTTGATTTGACAGTTTTTGAACAACTTTAGTTAAGTTTTCTAAATCAGAGTTTTCAGGTTGTGTTTTACTTTGAGTGGGTCTGGAGAGGATTTCAATCTTTTTTTTGGAATAAGAACTAGTCTCAGTTTCATTATTAGTAGAGTCTTTAAGACTAAGTATGTCCTTTTCAATCTAGCTGGCCTCCTCAAAGGCTTCTAACAACGTGGCTTTCTTAGATCGTTCAACCCAAATAGCTATACTTTGATGTAAATCTTTAGTGTAGTATGCTATTATAAGACTCTCGGCAGGCATAGAATCCACAGGTATTCGGTTTTTGAGTGTTAGGAATCTTTGATTAAAGTCTTTAACTTTTTCTTTTGGGTTCATTTTTAAGCTAGAAATATCCATGACTAAGACTTCCAAAGGCTTACCGTCTCCGAATGTTTCCAAAAAGCATGACTCGAACTTTTCCCAAGACACGATGGTATGGGGTTGTTGGGAAAAGTACCATGTGGATGCATTACCCTCGAAAGTATAAGGGAACAACCTACAGACTGCATCTTCATGTTCGACATTGCAGAGTCTTATGGCTAACATAATTTTTTTAATGTGATCTTCAACAATTTGTTTTGAGTCAGGATCAAACTTGGGAAGCCATTTCTCCGGGTGTTTAGGTAGAGGGTGCTGAGCTCCAGGTACAAATATAGCATCCTGATCAAGCAAGGGTCTAGCAGGGTTGTTCTGATTTTCCATTGGGGTAGTGGGTGTGGAAGGCTGAGAAGGGGAATTTCCTTCGTTAGAGGAATCTCCTTCGGAAGAGGAAGGAGATGATGAAGGTGGTGAAGGGGGTATCCTAGATCCTCCTGCAACAGGATTTGAAATTGAATCTGAAGGATTCACAGTGAGACTAGTGTCTCCTAATTGTTCTCTGATATCAGAGAAATCCAAAGGTTGTCCCCACGGACGGTTAGGTTGCCTCAAACGGGCTAAGGCACTATGTGTTTTAATAAGATATTGACGGACAATCTCTTGTATGTCACCACCTGTAGGATTAGGGGTTGTTGGCTCAACTGTGATATGTGGATCGTCGGTTGAAGTGGTTGCTGTTTGAAGGGGAATATTATCATTAGAACGACTTCTAATCACTATAGGTGAGTGATTTGGTGGTGGAGGAGTGTTGCGACCACCTCGTGCCATTAATTAGATTCAGGCCCTCCTTCTAGCGCCATTTGTTGACGGGCGAAATTGACCGTCCGTCAACTGGGAGAGTGGAACCGGTTCGGGGTTGTCTAATAACCCAAGCCGTTTGGGATGAACCACCCTGACGGGTTTAGTGTCTCCGTTAGCCAATCTAAGTCCTAAGAAAAGAAAAACTACTCTAAATTAACTAAAACTAACTATTAAAATAAACTAAACTAAAATTAACTATTAAACAAACTAATAAACTAAACTAAAATTAACTATTAAACAAACTAAACTAATCTAAAATTAACTATTAAACAAACTAAACTAATCTAACTATTCTATATACAATCTACTAACTACTACTATACTAACTCTAACTCATTAACTATCTAACTACTAACATAAATAAATCTTATCCACAAAATGTACAATATCTACAATTTACAGATTTAAATAAAACCTGAAAAACTCATTTATATTTTTCCCTAAGATAAAAAGAGATATTTTTTGTTGATTTTATAATTTTATGAACAGAAATGAAACAAAAAATGACTAAACTAAACAACTAATATACTAATTCTAACTACACAAGTAAACTACAAATATATCTAACTAAAATACTAATATTATACTAACAAATTAAC
>ML855081.1:0-10771 GCA_009831015.1 Picea engelmannii | reverse complement strand
ATCTTAGAGATATCCTATCACAGTTAATTCATTCATCTAATAAGGAGTATTACATTGAATGGTGATTACATTTAGATATTAGTAGATACTCAATATATGTACAACCTTATCTGCTAATAAAAGTGATTACAATCTTCAATGGCTTTATGTGATGGCTCAAGCCTCAAAATATTTAACATCTTTAAATTGCAATGTTTTCAAAATAGAAAGACGTGTTCCTCCGTGGAATTCAAAAATAACTTCAAAATCCACGTGCTAGGTGTTGAGTTGTCCTCCACCTCACTTCTTTTATGCATATGGCGATGATCCTCCATCAAAAACATAGAAATTTCCACAAACAAACTCACATGAAGGAAACAAAAAAAATACATTAATGTACTAGGGCTAGACACGGGAAAAGTGACCTCTCAAAGGGGCCAACATTGAAATTTTTTCAAATTGTTTGTGCATGCACTTAAATTTGACATGGATAGATTGTTCACATGAATTGATGATATGGGAGGGTTTCTAGAATCAAATATCACTCACACACCCACTTTATATATCAGATCTCATCCTTTCTTCCTTTGAACTTTCTCAGATTAATGTCATGCATGGAACTCCCAACATACCCATTGTCATGGTCGTTCTCTTTATATTCACCGTGCTCTTTGTATTCATCGTCATGTTCATGCAATATTTTACAATGGCCTTCTTCTTTTGATTAATATGAGGGTCGAAAACATTGTTACACTTCCATGAATTATTAACATAATGTTCTAACCTAGCCTTTTGAAAGGCATCTTCAAGAGTGTAGATTTAAAACATCTCAAACTCTTTCTAAAATGCAAAAATTAACCTAACATCAAACTATTTTTTATCACTTTGAATTAAATAGTATAGTTTTTGAACTCTTACATACAAACATTTAACTTTGTTTATATTTTTTCCATGGGTGCTACCGATATTGTTGTTCTTTCCAATAGTTGACATTATACATGCTTTCAATAATTGTGTAAAAAGTGGTGCATCGAGTATTGATCGATAAAGTGTGGTTGGATCACCCCAATAACACACTCTATGAATATATTCTTTATAGGGGACAAAAATGACAACCTTAGAGGGAGAGAATATATTACAACACCCTCATGTGGAGTTTCTTTAAGACAAACAATCTTGGGAAGGGAGGACCTTGCTTGAGGACAAACAATCTTCGGAAGGAAGGAATTTGCTTGAGGACAAGAAATCTTTGGAAGGGAGGAATGTAATGTCCCCTTCCAATTTATCATGACAGAGGATGATTCAATAACCGATATGAATATTGTAGGCTATAGTCATCAAGAAAAAGGGGAGTCAAGGAGGTTTATTTGCTGCCACTAGGTGAAAATAATGACAAATCCTAAAATTGACATTAAATAAAATAAATAATTATATTTAAATGGAATTGGAGGGAAAATAATGAGAAGGTTTGATTTGATCAAAAGGGGGAGGAATATAGAAGGTCCTAAGAAAGTATAATAGAGCATAACCCTTCTCTTTAGCATTATGATTGGTTAACTTATTGGAGTTCTCTTGTAGCCACCATTTTCATTGGGGTTTTGGGAAAATGCTTTCTGCTAAAGGTATAGTTTCGATGGTGAAATATTGACGCAACCATACTCCTCGGAGCACATCGCTCTCACAGGATCTTCTTCCCTTTCGGCCCAAAGAACTCCAATGTTCCTCTATTTCCCTGTCGGGAAATCTTCATCCATAGTTTCTCCTCGCGATCCCCCTCTCTCAACTTATCATAGGATCGAAACTCGTGGTTTCACAAGTTCACTGATAATCACTAGGCTCTCGAATTCCCAAGATCTGATGGCCAGTCAATCGTTGACTTCCTCCCGTGCCTATCAGGATTTCTGACCTATCGCGATTTCACAACTCGCGATGTCATGCACTTTGAATTGTCGACTTCTGATACCCAATGCGCTGGATCTCCGATGCACGCATGTGAACTAACCTTCTCACACCCCGTCACTTCAATCAGAATTTCGGCGTTTGCGGGATCGCGAATCCAAACGTTGATGAACTTAGGACTTTCCTTTTCCCAATCTTCGATACAGTCTTCCACCTGTCTACTTACTTGCTCCACTATGGCCCACACGCCTGTGGCAAGTCGGGAAATCGCGTATCGGGATACTGCGATTCCCGTTGTACTAGTTCATGGAACTCTCCAAGTCCCAAACTCCGATATGGTTAACACCTGTCCTCCACTGAAATATTATAATTGTGGGGCCGTCGCATTTCAAGTTTTCGCGACTCCTCCTGTGATTATTTTCTCGTCATCGAGAATCCCGATATGTCGATCCCTGATGCACGTGAGAGATTACTCCTCCACTTCACCACTTCCTCGTCGCCCTATTGGGTATCCCAGAATTGTGATTCCTGAGGAAATGATTTCTTCACTTCCATAATTCACGATGCGCTGATCCCCAACTACTTTGGATCCTCTGAAACATGTCCTACCTTGAGATCAACGGCTGGGATTTCTTTCCGGAACATCGGGACCGTCAATGTCTCCAATTATTACCCTTTGAAAACCCAATGACTCCAAAATCCTGATGCCTCCTCCGTGACTCCTCCTCTGCTCACTCAGACTTAAACCCAGTGCAACTCCAGCCTAGTATGACGGTTGACAGGGATTCACAAGATTCCTACATGAGATCTTGACCGTTAATTCTTCTTCTTGAGGATTTCTTGGTGTGAAACCTCCTGCACAATCCTTCAATAGATTCGAAGGCTCTATTCTTCCTGAGCTTTTTTTTTTTTCATCCTTTCACTCTCTTAGGGTTGGAACCTTTTGCTTGCACTCTTTGCAGCAACTTTGCAAAAACTTCAAGTGTCCAGTCTCCCCTAACTCTGCTCTCACTTGCAGCAGCAGTCTTTTGATGCTTTGCTAAGAATCACAACTCTAAGAATTTTCCCTGGCCTACGCACTCCTTGCATGGCACTGTGCCTAACTGCACCTTCTGGATGAATGAGAACAAAATATAACTCTAATCGAACCTTTTCTGTCAACGCACTCCTTGCGGACAAATTCGACTGCACTCCTTGCAGGAATCTCGGGCTCACTTAGAGAAACAATGGAAACTCATTCACTCCCTTCCAGACTTCAATTCGACCATGAAATCACATACATAGCATATAAAAGAAAATGTATGGAAAGAAACAAACATTCATGAGCATATCTTAAATACACAGAGAGAAATAACACAAACCATGAAAATGGATCAAAGCTTTCTTCTATTAATTCAATATCTGTACATGGGTGTTCTTCATACAATTCTCTGGTTGCTCTTCTGCTTCTCTTGAATACTTCTGTTACAATGATAAAATGAGGGTGTCTATATCTGTTTTCCCTCTTGGACTCTAAAGCTATCACATCTAGACTTAAATCCTACCTACCAGCATTAACTAAATTAATTGTCGTCTATCTACCTAAGGACGAGAGCTATTCACTCAAGGTCCATTACAATATACAAGTGTGTCGTCTCTTAAATGACTTCATTTAATGTTTTGCGCAACAATCCCAAAGCATTTCAAAATTTGTGCTGGCTTCTCCAGCTGTCTTCCACTCCACGCTGGATCGCTTGATGGTGTTGGCGATGCTCCTGCATCATACTCCTCAGCTTGAAAACATTCATGGGCTCCTGTCCATGAGCTCCTACACAATCTATCCATGCTTTTGTATCACTACTTCGCTCTCCCAGCTGGCATTTTCCACTGGATGATTCTTCCACTTTCCCAGATACTCATAGTGTTCTCTCCTCCTGGTCTTCTTACCTACTCTCTTTTCCAATATGCACTCCATCCATGGCTTTTATGCAACTGACAATTGTTTCATCCACTATATCATTGGTCCCTCGGTTCCAGTTTCAGCTTCTCCTGCCCTGTATGGGTATAAATTTGCGATATTGAATATCGTAGATATCCCAATTTCATTTGGCAACTCAATCTCATAAGCATTTTCTTTGAATTTCTTCAGGACCCTACATGGCCCAATTTTCTTCATTTTCAGCTTGTTGTATGTTCCCCTTGGGAACCTTTCCTTCCTCAAATGTGCTAGAACTAGATCACCAACTTCGAACTGAAGTTGTCTCCGATTCTGATATGCTCTGTGCTTATATTCTTGACTTGACTTCAACAATCGCTCCTTCACCCTGCTGTGAAGTTCCTTCATTGTCTCAGCAAATTCCTCTGCACTAGCACTGCTAGTAGCAGTCTGCTCTGAGTCCCTCAGTTCAGAAACTCCTCTCGACTGCATCCCATATACAACTTGAAATGCACTCCTACCCGTGCTCCTCTTCACTAAGTCATTGTATGCAAACTCTGCTTGTGGTAATATGATATCCTAGATGCTATAGTGCTCTGTCACCAAGCTCCTCAGCAAGTCTCCTAGACTTCTGTTGACCACTTGCATTTTTCCATTTGTCTGTGGATGATAAGCATAACTGAACGCCAGGCTAGTTCCCAACTTCTTCCATAGTGTCCTCCAGAAATGTCCTATGAATTTTGTGTCTCTGTCTGAAACTATGCTTTTTGGAAATCCATGAAGTCGAACGATCTCCTTGAAAAACAGATTTGCGATGTGTGTTGCATCGGTAGTTTTTTGGCATGGAATGAAGTGTGGCATCTTAGAAAACCTGTCCACCACCACAAAGATGGAATCAACACCTCTTTGTGTCCTTGGAAACCCCAATACAAAATCCATGCTTATCGCTTCCCATGGCCTCTCTCGTATGGGCAATGGCTGATAAAAACCTGCATTTTGCTTCCTTCCCTTTGAATGTTGGCAAACTCTGCACTTGTCAACAAATCTCTTGACATCTGCTCGCATTCCCGGCCAAAAATATGATTCGCTCATCTTCGCGAATGTTTTGTCATGACCAAAATGTCCTGCTAATCCACCGCTGTGCTTCTCCTTTAACAAATTCTCCCTCATGGAGAAAATTGGAATACACAGTTGATTGTCTCTAAACAATAATCCTTCCTGGATCATATAATCTATCCAAGGGCTTCATACGCCTCTCCAAAATCTGCATCTCCTGCATACATGTCTTTGAGATTTTCAAAGCCCAATGTTTTGACTCGAAATTCCTTCAACAAAAAACACTTCCTTCTTAAAGCATCAGCCACTTTGTTAGCAGTACCCGAAATATTCTTAATCACAAATGTGAAATTCTGCATATACTCTACCCATTTTCCATGTTTCTGATTCAACTTCTCCTGTTGAGTCACACATTGCAATGCACGATTATCACTGTACAATACAAATTCTTTCGGGATCAAGTAATGCCTCCACTTCTTCAATGCCTGTATGATAGCATAAAATTATTTATCATATGTGTGGTACTTTAATTTTGCCTCATCCAGCTTCTCGCTGAAATATGCAATTGGCATGTCGTCTTGACTCAAGACCGCCCCTATGGCAAACTCGCTTGCATCACATTTCACCTGAAATGTTTTCTTGAAATTCGGCAACACCAACATTGGTCATTCCATTATCTTCCTCTTCAACAAATTGAATCTCTTCTCATCCTCTGTTTTCGAATGAAAAGACTTATGCTATTTCTTCACTGTATCCATCATCGCTGTGCTAATTCCACTGAAATTCCGGATGAACTTTCGGTATAAACTAGTCAGTCCATGAAAACTCCTCACCTCAAATACATTCTTCAGTGATGGCCAATTCTTAATTACTTCCACTTTATTCGGATCCATCTTCAATTCATTCGTCGAAATAACAAAACCCAAGTAAATGAGTTATGTCTTCATAAATGAGGACTTCTTCATGTTTATCAACAACTTCTCCTGCTATAGCTTCTTCATCACAATGGCCAAATGTTTCAAATGTTCAGCCTCTGATTTACTGTAAATCAGTATGTCATCCAAATAAACAATGACAAACTTCACGATGAATTCCTTCAGAACTTCATTCATCAACCTCATAAAGGTACTTGGCACATTCGCAATCCAAACGGCATGACTAGCCATTCATACAATCCTTTGTTTGTCTTGAAGGTTTTCTTCCACTCATCACCTTCTCTCATGCGAATCTGGTGGTATCTGTTTTTCAGATCTATTTTTGAAAAGAATTTTGCTCTACTCAAGAAATCCATCAGATCATCCATTCTTGGCAATGGAAATATATACCTGATGGTTATTTTGTTGATCGCTCTCGAATCGATACACATTCTCCAACCTCCATCCTTCTTTGGACTAAGTACTGTCGGAACAACACATGGGCTTAAGCTTTCTCTGACTAATCCTTTGTCCAATAACTCTTGGACCTGCCTCTTGACCTCCTCATTTTCTTGCGGTGTCAATCTATACGCAGCTTTGTTTGGAAAACTGGCTCCTGGTATGAGATCAATGTGATGACTCACACTTCTGATCGATGGCAACGAATGAGGTAATTCGTCCACTATGATATCAGCCAACTCTTCCAGCAGTTTTTGAACCTCATCTGGCAAATCATCCACTCTTGTGATAGTCAGAACAATCCTTAGCTTCCTGACCACAAAGAATTGTGGATCTTCTTTCTTCTCCATCTCGGTAAGAAGTGCCTTCCCACTCATGAGAAGTACTGTGTTGTTCACTTCCGGTTTCACCTCTTTATCCTTTATCGGAAGCAACCTGTATGTCTTCCCATTTCTCTCCAGGGTATATCTGTTCATCCTCCCATCATGAACCACATTTCTCTAATATTTCCATGGTCTACCCAACAATAAATGACATACATCCATGGGAATGACATCACATAAGACCTTATCATTATACTCCCCTATCTTGAATTCAACCAAACATTGTTTAGTAACACTCACCTAATGTCCTTTTTGTAGCCATGAAACTTTGTATGGACTCAGGTGATCAGTTGTCTCCAGCTCCAGTTTCTCTACCATATCGGTTGAAATGAGATTATCCATGCTACCACTGTCAACAATGACCTTGCATACCTAGCCCTTGGTATTGCAAGCTATCCTGAACAGTCTGGTCCTTTAGACTGAACTTTCCACCTCCTTCTCAGTTGTCAAAAGGAATTTATGCATCGCAAGTAACCTTCCGTCTTATGTGTCTTTTTCTTCATCATCCCGCTTCTGTGCTTCGACAATGTGAGCTTCTCCAATGTACTTCTTCTTCTCTGGACACTCAAATGACCTATGCCCAATTTTCCCACATGTGAAACATGTGATGACGCCACCTCTTCCTCTTCCTCTACCTATGGTATAAGGAAAAGTGTTTGCGTCAGCATAATCTCCTCTTTGCTATGTATGATGCCCTCTCTGTTCAACATATGGTCCTCTCTGTGAGGTTCCACCTCTTTCAACTTTACCCTGAGGTTTCTTACATTCCTCCTTGGACTTCTGGAATTTGTCCTGTGCAACTGCCTTGCCTCTGGGTTGACTCCTGCCTCACCCTCGCTGTCCTTGCTTATGACTCATCTTTTCCTCAGCTTTCAAAGCCATCTGATAGGCATCTTCCACCGTCCCGAATGTCACCATACTCAGTTCATCCTGAATTTCATATCTCAGACCATTCAGATATCTGGCCACCTTTTCGTCATTGCTCTCGCGATGACCTACCCTGATATTCAACCTGTAAAATTCCTCGTGTATTCCTTCACTGTCATCAGCTTCAGTCTTAGGTTCTACATCCTCCTGAAGAGAGTGATTTGATAGTCTCTCGGGATGAACTTCGCCTTCATCTTCGTGATCATTCGATCCCAACTTTTGATCCTCTGCTTGCCTCTGGAATGTCGGTCTGCTTGAAGCTCATCCCACCATAATGTTGCTTGTCCCTTCAATCTTGTGACAGCATGCCTGACCTTTTTATCCTCTTCGATATGCTCATAATCGAAGTAGGTGTCAAGAGCTCTAATCCAATAGCTTTAATTAGGCATTCATTTGATGCATCCTCGGCTGCAACTTACTATTCCCGTTCAACCTCGACTTCATTGTCGGAATCACTAAGATCCCCTGCACTAGTTGTGCATCTTTGCGCTGTCTCCATTTCCTCAAGTCTTGCTCGGAGATTACGCATCTGTCTCTCCATTTTTGGATTTCCTATTGGCCTACCTCTTCTTCTCACCTCCCTGTCCTCTGGATCAGGTGACTGTCTTTCTCTCCTGGGCGGCATAGCGAATCCTCTCTCTCTACTATATAAAGCAAAGGAATATTTTCGGCTCTGATACCACACCTGACGCAACCGCACTCCTCGGAGCATGTCGCTCTCACAGGATCTTCTTCCCTTTCAGCCCGAAGAACTCCAAGGTTCCTCTATTTCCCTGTCGGGAAATCTTCACCCATAGTTTCTCCTCACGATCCCCCTCTCTCAAAATCGGAGGATTGAAACTTGCGGTTTCGCAAGTTCACTAATAATCACTAGACTCTCGAATTCCCGAGATCTGATGGCCAGTCAATCGTTGACTTCCTCCCGTGCCTATCGGGATTTCTAACCTATCGTGATTTTACAACTCGCGATGTCATGCACTTTGAATTGTCGACTTCCGATACCCGATGTGTCGAATCTCCGATGCGCACGTGTGAACTAACCTTCTCACACCCCGTCACTTCAATCAAAATTTTGGTGTTCGCGGGATTGTGAATCCGAAAGTTGATGAACTCGGGACTTTCCTTTTCCCGATCTCCGATACAGTCTACCACGTGTCTACTTACCTACTCCACTATGGCCCACACTCCTATGGAAAGTCGGGAAATCGCGTATCGGGATACCGCGATTCCCGTTGCACTAGTTCACGGAACACTCCAAGTCCCGAACCCCAATATGGTTAACACCTGTCCTCCACTGAAATGTTATAACTGTAGGACCTTCGCGTTTCGGGGTTTTGCGACTCCTCCTATGATGATTTTCTCGTCACCGAGAATCCTGATATGTCGATCCTCGATGCACGTGAGAGCCTACTCCTCCACGTCACCACTTCCTTGTCTCCCTATCGGGTATCATGGAATTGCGTTTCGTGAGGCAATGATTTCTTCACTTCCAGAATTCACTATGAGTTGATCCCCCACTCCTTTAGATCCTCTGACACGTGTCCTTCCTTGAGATCAACGGTTGGGATTTCTTTCCAGAACATTGGGACCTTCAAGGTCTCCGATTCTTACCCTTTGAAAACCCGATGACTCCAAGATCCCGATGCCTCCTCCGGGACTCCTCTGCTCACTCAGACTTAAACCCAGTGCAACTCCGGCCTAGTCTGATGGTTGATGGGGATTCACAATATTCCTCCGTGAGATATTGACCATTACTTCTTCTTCTTGAGGATTTCTTGGTGTGAAACCTCCTGTGCAGTCCTTCAACAGATTCGAAGGCTCTATTCTTCCTGATTTTTTTTCTTTTTTTAGCCTTTCACTCTCTTAGGGTTGCAACCTTTTGCTCGCACTCCTTGCGACAACTTTGCAAACACTTCAAGTGTCCAGTCTCCCCTGACTCTGTGCTCACCTGCAGTAGCAGTCTTTCGATGCTTTGCTTAGAATCGCAACTCGGAGACTTTTCCCTGGCCTACGCACTCCTTGCACGGCACTGTGCCTAACTGTACCTTCTGGATGAATGATAACAAAAGCTAACTCTAATCGAACCTTTTTTGTCAACACACTCCTTGCAGAAAAATTCGACTACAGGAATCTCAGGCTCACTTAGAGAAACAATGGAAACTCATTCACTCCCTTCTAGACTTCAATTCAGCCATGAAATCACATACACAACATATAAAAGCAAATGTATGGCAAGAAACAAACATTCATGAGCATATCTTAAATACACACAGAGAAATAACACAAACCATGAAAATGAATCAAAGCTTTCTTCTATTAATTCAATATCTATACATGGGTGCTCTTCATACAATTCTCTGGTTTCTCTTCTGCTTATCTTGAATACTTCTATTACAATGATAAAATGAGGGTGGCTATATCTGTTTTCCCTCTTGGACTCTAAAGCTATCACATCTAGACTTAAATCCTACCTACCAGCATTAACTAAATTAATTGTCATCTATATACCTAAGGAAGAGACATATTCGCTCAAGTTCCATTACAATATACAAGTGCGTCGTCTCTTAAATGACTTCATTTAATTTTTTGTGCAACAATCCCAAAGCATTTCAAAATTTGTGTTGGCTTCTCCAGTTGTCTTACGCTCCATGCTGGCTTGCTTGATGGCGCTGGCGATGCTCCTACATCAAATATCCACCCTAGCTAGACAAAGAGGAGGATTTATCTGGAGTCCTCATTAGAGTTCATTTTGGTGTTTGGTTTCATCTTGGAGAGAATTGGGAGGAATATAAGATTGCCCATGGCATTTGCAACATCATTAGATTTGTGGAAGGAGACAACCCTGTGGTTTGAGCATGGGTTGTCCGGCAAGGCCCTACTACATACCTCAAAGTCATCCCGAAAGGACCTATATTAGGTTTGTGAGAGGTTTAGGAGAGGCCCGCTTGTAGAGCAAATATTACTAGAGCTGAGCAATGTAGAGCTTGGAGAGTCTTGGAACATTGGACATCATAGATTGGCATCATTCAATGTTTGCTTGGATTGTTTCGGTAGTAGATTCTGCATATTATGTGCTTGGGAGTATTTTGTAAATGCTATTACGCCCATTATATATAATTGTACTGATTTTTGGAGTTTCCATCCATAATAATATTCCATGATTATCTACTCTATTTTTTTTGTAATAGATGCATGCTATATGTTGGACAATATTCCTAATTGAGCAAACTATTTGTAGA
>WSFP011388006.1:0-28506 GCA_009831015.1 Picea engelmannii | reverse complement strand
TTCCATCCTTTGTTAGGCCGCATTGTGGTCATCTATTTGGATGACATTATGGTCTTCAGTAAGACTTGGGAGGAACACTTACATGTGCACAACGTACTCCAATTGTTGCATACCAATCACCTTCAGGTTAAGGAACGCAAGTCCTCCTTTGTCCAGACTTATGTCTCTTATTTGAGGTTTGTCATCGATCAGGAAGGTGCCCATCCCGATCCTTCTAAAGTTTAGGCTCTAGCACAATGGCCTCCTCCTCATTCTGCGTTGGCCCTTACAAGTTTTCTTGGTGGCATCAATTTTTATAGGAAATGTATTCCTCACTTCTCTCAACTGACCAATCCCCTTCATCATTTGGCCAATCAATCCACTTTTCTTTGGACTCCTTTGGCTCAGTAGCAGTTCCAACGCTTAAAGAGGCCCTTTGTTCAACACCTGTTCTTCATTTTCCTGATCTTCAACAACCTTTTGAAATTGAGACTGATGCCTCTCAACATCCGATTGGTGCAGTTCTTAAATAGGGAGGACATCCCATTGCTCATCATTCTGAGACATTGGATCAATCCAAACAACACTACAGTACCTATAATAAATTATTTTACAACTTGGTCCAAGCCTTAAAACAATGATGCCACTATATATTGGGTAAGGAGACCATTCTTCATACTGATCATCATCCTTTGATTTTTATTAATTCTTAGTCTAAGATCCAGGAACAACGTCACTTGAAGTGGGATTCTTATCTGCAACAGTTCCAATTGGTCATCAAATATAATAAAGGGGCCACCAATCACATCGATGATCTTCTTAGCTTCCCCCCTCCTCAAATACTTCAAATCTTGTTTGTTCATTGTTTTTCTTATGAAGATTGGAAGCCTTTGTATGCCTCTAACCCTTTCTTTAGTACCATTTGGACTGCCTTGCAACAACCTATTGTCATTAACCAAACCCCTTTCCTAAAATACCACATTTAGGATGGTTGCTTGTATAAGTTTGACAAGCTATGTGTGCCTACTACTGGTGATCACCTTGTTCTCATTTGTGAAGCCCATGCCTCCTCTTATGTTGGGCACTTAGGCACATTCAAAACTACTCAGCATATTCATTGTCACTTCTTTTGGCCTGATGTACAGTGCCAAGTTGAGAAATTTATTCAAGCTTGTACCCTCGATAATCGACATAAGTCGTCTAACCACAATTATGGCATGTATCAATCCTTACCTATTCCCTCATGTCCCTAGGAATCTATCTCTATGGACTTCATCACTGGTCTTCCAATGACATTTCGTCATCATGATGCCATTTGGGTGGTGTTGAGGGGTCCTAAATCCCTCAAACTCAATAGCAGTAACCAAACCCTCCACCGAAGCCCAATTAGACTCTGCAACATTTGATGATGGAATGGTTCTCCAGATCTTGCGATCCGACCAATTAATAGATGGGCTTTATGTTCTCTTGTGAAGGTTTCTCCTTTGGTTCAGATGTTCTCTTTTTGTATTTTCTCTTAGGTGGGACCGATATAAGATAAAAGTCGGTATAAAACAACTAGTTAACAAAGTGGGAACAAGCTTAACTAATGGAGAAGAGGCTGAGCTTGGGATAACCCTTTCACTCTAGCATGCAGACAATGATTCTCTACCACATGCCTAACTAATACATTAACCGTGTTGGTATTCCAATTACCGACTAAGATACAATTTATCAAAAGAAAACATGCATGTGATAAACGACATCAAGTAAAATAATTCACTCAACTATAATCATTGATCACATAATAACACAACGATTTATCTTCATCATTAAAGAAAAGAACTGTAAAACATTGCATCAGATAACTTATCAACAAATTTAGTAGCTCTTAATCGTTACAGCATCCATTCATGAGACGAAATAAGAAATAATTCTTCTCCACATCCAATCATACACGCTTTTGATAAAAACAACAAAAATTTGTCTCTGGCCCCAAAAAGGACTTCTCAATTAAAGACAACTCTGAAATAGTTCTTAACAAAACCAAAAAATGATGGTTTTTGCAACAACCATCGACCCTTAACTAACTGGTCGATGCTCTTATTTATAACATAAAATTAACAAAAAATAACAATTAAAGTGCAGCTAAGTAAAACAAAACTCGCCACATGGTGCTTTCTTCTTTCAATCTTCAAAAGTCATCTAATGGTTTCATTTGAGAGGATGGCACTTCTCGTACTCCAACCACTGGACAAAAATATCCTCGCACATGTTAGAGTATGGAAACCTATGTTGATCCATCGGGGCCGAAAGGATCTCCTTGATCTCTACTGCATGTGCCCGATATTTGACTATTTTGGCACTTAACTATTGTAGCATTGTTCGAGCCTTGGTCGGGTGCTCCGTGAACTGCTGCACTTGTCATGGCGCCATGTTCACCACCTTTGTTATCTTCGCAGCCCACAATGAGTCTTGTTCAGTATGTAATTTGATGATGTCGCGCAAGTCGACAAAGTCATCAGGTGTGTCGAACTTCGGAAGGCCGATGTCTCTCATCGCTCAGTTGACCTTGGTCCAATTCTTTTCACACTCAACCCACTTTTCTTGGATCTCCCGATGAGGCTCTTGGGTCATTCTCACCCAGTATTCAGCCGATTTATTTATGCAGTCGATGCTACTATCTTTGAGTACTCGAATGTCGTGCTCTTCGGTGTCTCGGCCTTGTTGAACGACGTTGATGTAGTCAATCCTTTCCACGGCTTGGTGCGCTTTCTCATACCACCTCTCAATATATTTACATGTTTCCAGCACCATGAGGGTGTCTTCTTGGTACTCAACTATTCTTGCAGTGAACAGATGCCACTCGTTTGAAAATTTATTATAGGTTTCTTGGAACTTGTTCCTCAGGAACACCACAACTTGTGTGGTATCCTGGTAATAATTTTCCAAATGGCACTGATGTTCTAACTCTTTCAGAGAAGTGGCCAATTCCTCTTTATCCCTTTTTTCTCTGTCCAAAGTGGCATCTGAGATTTCCATCCCTGCGCCGATAAGTTCGGATGTTTTGGCATGCTCTGTATTTATCAAATTTTCCTCCGTGGTGATGAGGATGGAACGATCTAGAGTGATCCTCCTTTTCTTGGTGGTTCTTTGCACGATAGATTTTCTTTCTCGGTCATAAGTGATGGCATGTATGTCGACTACTTCATCCACAAGTTCGAGGGTTTGTTGATCTCTTCAGGTGAGTGTATTCCCCAGACTCCCAATGGTATATATTTGTTCAAGACTAGGTTCTTGAACTTCCTCCATGTGTTCTAAAGGCCCGAATTTTGTTTTTTGCTCATCGGGGAGTTGAGTACCGATTGAAATTGAGGCATCGGGGGTAGGCTCAGTACTTACTTGATCATCAACCGTTGAGACGTTGATTTATTGTTGTGGAACTTCTTCCTTTTGTTCGCCCGACCCTGGCTCGTCCTCCAGACTATCCACTTGGGTCTCCAGTGCATTGGACAACTCAGTTTCTAAGACACTCTCAACTTCTTGTTCATTATGTGGAAGCCCCTGAATTCAAGCGTCGAGAGCTAGGGAAGATGTCTTCTCTGGCTCCTTTTCCTCTACGATATGTATAGGGGTGACAAGGGATACCTTCAGGCTCTCGTCATCATCATAGATTTTTATCAATTCGCGAAGGGGGTTTGGTGCACTTGTTCCCACTGATACCCCATTTGTCTCCAACTGAGCTGAAACACCCACCAGTGATCCGACCTGCGGTGTTGTGATTTCAGGGTCGTCTGACCCGACGATTTCATCAATGTCTATCAATTCAGGGCTGCTTGGGCGTATTTGGATTTCATCGGGGTTGTCGACAGGGGACCCTTTCATGCCTGTGAGGTCCAAGTCATCTTGCAACTAATCAATTATCCATTTTTCTTGTTCTATCATGAGTAACCCCCTCTCATGCATGTCTTAAGTCATAGGGAAACCTCTATCTTGCACCGGGGCTACTAGGGGGACCTCTACTGCTTCGACCGCTATCATTTCTTCTCTGGCTCTGAGGGCCCCTTGAGCCGATTTTTCTATGATCGTTGCATGTTCATCCAAGCTCATGGATTTGAACCTGGTCATTTTGGGGTCGGCCATCCTTGCCACCACTTCATCCCAGTCCTAGGAATTTTCTGTGAAGACTTCATCTTCAAATTTTCCATGGGCGTATGGCCAACAAGACAACACTTGCGAGGCATGTTTCAAGACCGGGCCATTTGGATCATGCTTGTGGAATCAACCAGTCTGGAATCTAAACTCTAATTGCCTCAACCCTTCTTGTTTGTCTTGAGCGGTGTCCTTCACCATGTAGAATCCTACATGGAAACCATAGGGTATGAACGCCCTTTTCTTGTCCTTGACTAGAGTGGCGTTGTTGCCTTGCAGGATGGTATAGTAGCATATCTCTCCCACTACAAGCCGGTCAGGGACATGCGTTGGTAGAATATGTGGTGCTCTGGTGGCCACAAACACCCTGATGTATGTGTATTTCTCATCTAGGTACTAGTGGCCTACCTTTGATATCATCTTTTTGGCCGTGATCGACAATCTCGAGAATTCTTTCTTGAAAAGAAAAAAAAAATACGCATGATGAATTCATCGCAAATGAGGGAGTAGGATTTCTTGTACCTGTTCTCCCATAGGATGCTGAAATATATGTGGACCGGGAGCTCTGCGACGTTCCATCTCAGGTTCATGGCGACGAAAACGTTTCTAGCGCACATGACATCCAGTAGATATGAATCCATGTAGAAGGTTGGTGTCTCTCCTTCCTTCGGCGTCTGATCCTGTCGTATGAATATGCTAAGTTGCTTAGAAATGATGGCTCCCCAGTTGAAGCTGCTTCCGGAAATGGCCACTGTGTAAGCTAGAGGCATCCATGCCTCTGAAAATATGGAGCAGTCCTTCTCTCCATATAATCGACAGATGAGAACCATTAGGTAGATGTATGGCTCCCTTAGGTTGGTCATCTGGTACCAGCCGGTGGTCCGGTTGGTGTATTTCTTATCTTCTCTCAACCATGAGGCCATTACCCGGCTGGTGTCGTGGCGCTCATAGAATTTTATGACAAAATATGTGTTAGTTTCTCCTCAGGGTCTCTCAACTTGTAATACTTTTGGACCTCTACCAGAAGGAATGCCCCGACACATCCACCACTATCGTCGTTGATTAAACACTTATGTGTGTGTGTGTGGTCGATGAGCCACTGCAACATTTCTACACAGGGAAACACAATGGTTCTGCTTGCTACCATGTGCAGGTACAACCGTCGGATATTCGGGAATACCTGGTCATCGAGCGCTCTCACATCTGGGTCACTGTGTGGGATGTATTCCGGGAATTCTTCCCGGCTGATCTTTTTGAAGAGTTCTCCCCAATGTGGGAGTGTCGTCATGGTCCATGTGCTTGCCTCTATGTCTCTAAAGGCTGGAGGTTGAATGAAAACCTTCTTTGTAGATGTCTTAATGACTGGTTCTGGCCTCAGAGTGTATTCTAACTATTTTGCGACCCCTGGAGAGGAACCTTCACCTACCCCAGGCTCCTTCAGCTTCGCCGCCCTCGGTGATCATCTAGTGTTCGAATTCTTTGGTGGAATTGTTCCTGCAAATGAAAAATCAAATTTTAGATACTATGCAAAGAACATAACTAGATAACAAATATGTAAACCGTATCCACGCAAAAACCACAAACTTGGATACATACCTATAGAGATTCCTAAACCTGGTTATTTGATACCCCTGGGAACTCTGCAACTTTCGAATTGCTTGTTTCGCTTCCTCCGGATGCTCTAAAACTTCTTTGCGTGCATAATGGTTTAGTTTACAATAAATCAAGAGAATTTAAACGAGGGAAGAAATTATCGTGTCGTATCAACCATTTAATTTTGGTGATGAGTGAAATTCAAACAAATCTGCCACCGAATCTCTGCAACTTAAATTCATCGTGGGTTGATGGCGGAGGCACGAAGGGTGATGTGGTGTATCAGTAATTTCAAATGGTTCTTTTGATTCGCACAAGAAGGAGAAATTATGTGAGATTTGGTATTAGTTAACCCCTTAAATGATCAAAATCTAATCATATCTAATGCTAAAACGTCCCATCATGTCGCTTTCTCAGTGGGTGGATCGGGGATCGACGATGTGCTATGAATGTTTTATTTGATGTCCCTCGCAAAAGCTTCGACGCCGATCAATTTCATCGCACAATGCTAACGTGCAAAAACTGACTGAGAGGTGTGACTTGGACCTGGGGAACCAAGATTGACTCGAGGTAAAACTAGGTCGTACGGTTCTCCAATCTAGCAAAGACACGTGGCGTTGAAGACAAGGGGCCTAATCCATGTGTATAAATTGGAGTCATGGTTTTCATTAAGTCATTTGGTTTAAAACACACCTTAAATGCTAATGCCGAAAAGTATTTGGGATCGACGATCGACGATACTTATCACATGTTTTTCTACGGATTAGATTCCTCAAAAAAGTCTCGATGCCGAAGTACATTGAGGATCGATGATCGGGGGGAACTCTTTAGCATGGTTAGAATGATCATTTTGATTCTTTTAGGTCTTCCCTGATTCCAATAAGCGTGTCGGGTAACAACTATCGATGATATCGTTTCCTTCCTCGTTAACGTCTAATCCCTTTGTCACTTACTGATGCTGAAGAGGAATAGACTATCGACGATATCCTTATGCAGAACTTTGGCACGAACAAAAATTACTTATGTCGATGCCGATGAAGATCGATGCTCAGTGACTGAGGTTTCCCGAGTGGATCTTTTCTTTCTAAGAATTCCTTCTGATGTCGAATCTTGGGCGCGTCGGGTGAAGTGTTTTGGCTGTTGATTCTTTATTTAAGTGTTAATCGTTTTTAATTCATGGGGTTTTATAAAGTTAAACAAACTTGAATATCTAATGAGAGTCAAAAGAACAAGCAAATACAAAACATTTCTCAAAAGGAAATTGAATCAGATAGTGCAAAGATCAAGTGATACCCAAAAAGGTAAAAATTTGACATAGGCTTTTAGGGTGTGTTGAGTGCTCAACAAATGGTGACTTACTGGGAGAAAGCATAGTCTTTGTTCCTCCATCAGGGTCGACTGATGCAAAAGTTGGTGAAGAACTTAACTGGTTTTTATCAGAGCCCCTTTCATCCTTGCATTTAAAATTCCCCAGTTGACACATTTGGGCCTTCCTGTGGGGTTTTCAACCTTTATTCAACCTTTGTTTCATGTAACCTTGACTCATGCCCCCTTTGACAAGATGTTAGTAAAGTGTTCACTGGCACTAGGCCTTTTAGTTACCCTTATTCATTTTCTACGGTGTTGCTCCACTGCCAGTGAGCGTCCATAGTCCTGGTGGAGTCACCCCGACGTCACAGTGCTCCACTGCCAGCGAGCGTCCATAGCCCCGACAGAGATATTTGTATACCCTCTCCTACTGTGCACTCATTTGTTATAGTTGATTTTATTTTTCGGCAGAATGCCCTGAGCGAGTGGGAGAGGAGAACGTTTGTTATTTGCAAGAACGAGATGGTTAAGGTGAAATTTTGCTAGCTCTACCTCTGAGGTACATGTAGTCCTTTCCATCTTATCGTCTTTACCTTAAGGTTTTCACCAGACCACCAGACAGACACTTCCACGTTTCTCCAAAGTTGTTCATCTACACATGTTAGATAGAGAATCCCTTGAAACAACTGCAGGTTCCCTATCATTTCTTGTGTTGTATGTGAGCGACGAGTTGGGAACAGAGTTATCCATGTCGCATGATTTGAGGTCAACCAATGTCTTGATAAACACAATCTTTAAAATCTCGGAAGTACAATCGCAAAACAAAAATGCATAAATGTAAAAAGACAAATTGACGCATCTAAAATAAACATCGTTAAAACATAAACACAGAAGATCTTTTTTTTTTTTTTTTAAATGGAAATATTGTTTTAGGGCTTGACCATTCAATGGGAGGGTGTCAGGTTCCCCCCTCATATTTTGCAGTCGATACGTGCCTAACCCAATCTTCTCAAGCACCTGGAAATTTCCAAGCCATAGATTATGAAACTTAGAATGTTTTCCTTTAGGCTCATTTGCTCTGTCCCACTTTATGACTAAGTCTCCTACTTAAAAATTATTTTCTTTAGCCTTATGATTATCAAACTACCTTTTAACTATCTATTGGTGGGCTATGAACTTTGACTTAGCTTTCTCCCTTTCTTCTTCTAACATGAGTAGGGTGTCAATTCTTTGTTGTAAGGTTGATGAGGGTTGCCCTCTAGACTCTTGAGCAAGTTGAAGAGATGGAAGATATAGCCTGTTTGGGAGAATGACTTCATGTCCGTATACCAGAAAGTATGGGGAATTCCCTATATCTTCCTTGGGTGTGACTCTATCGGCCCATAAAGCATTATGAAGTGAATTGTGCCAATTCCTCTGGTTGTCTGCAACTGTTTTCTTTAATATTCTCACTAGGTTCTTATTAGTTGATTCTGCCACGTCGTTTCCTTGTGGATAATAATTTGCAGAGTATCTAATTATGGTTCCTTTGTCTAGGGAAAACTCTGTTAATAAGGTGGAAAAAAAATAAGTTGCATTATCAAAAACAAGGATAGAAGGGACATTGAACCTCGTAATCAGTTGTTGTTCTATGAATTGAATTACCACCTTCTCATTTACATGAGTCAGAGGGATGGCCTTTGCCCATTTCGTGAAATAATTGGTGGAAATAAGTATGTATTTATGTTGTTTTGAAGAACTGGGTGTAATTTATCCTATGATCTCTAACCCCCATTGCTCAAAAGGCTTAGAAACAACCACCGGTTGGAGTGAGACAGTTGCTCTCTTCTCCCTTCCAACACTTATTTGAGAAGTCTTACAGTTTTTAGCATATGTGTGAGCGTCTTTACTAAAGTAGGCCAATAATAGCCAACTCTCAATATCTTATGAGTTGTGGTGTTTTCTGCAAAATGTCCATCGACGGGACCATCATGGAGATCTTTCATAACTTTGTCCACGTCTTCATGTTCGAGACATCTTAGAAGTACCCCATCATAATTAACCTGGAAGAGTACTGAATTTATGAGGCGATATTGTGCGGATTTTACCCTGAGAGCTCTCATTTCCCTAGGGTTTAGGTTTTCTAGGCAAGTCCCATGATGTAGGACATAAGTCAGTTTCTTGTACCAAGACTCTTAACCTGGGGAGACGTATGAAGCTTCACCATGTTAGCAATATTTCTTGTCTCGGGACTAGGCGTACCTAGGTCTGGAGTTGCATGAGAAGCACCTGAGCATCTCACAAGAGAATCTCATTTTTGTAGCAGCAAGTAAAGCAAGCGAGGGGGCAAAGTTTTGTCTTCGGCAGTCGGGAACCATCCTTAAAGAAAATCGACAGTCAGAGTCTTACAGAGGAGATCGACGAAATACCGTCAGCCGTTAGATCTCGAGAAGTTGTGTCGGGGTTAAGCCCTAGTGTGCGGAGGAGAGTCGGGGTTCAGTTCATCGGGGGATCGGAGTTTTCGAAGACAAGAAACTCTTTCATGTAGGAATCGCGATCCGCGATTTCCCGACTGGATCAAAACCGTCCGACAGGAGGGACACGTGGCGAGAGATCCCGCAGAGTCGGGGATCAAGGAAGTAAGGAGTTCTAGACAACAAGAACTGCGAAACCCCGAACCTCGATACAGAGACAAGGATAGCCACAGTCAGGTGCTGAAGGTCGTGAAGGGATTGGAAAATACCTGTGGATCGGGTTGTTGCAATAATGATTCTCGAAGGAATCCAAGGAGCCACTTCGGCTCAGAAGAGGGGATTTAAAACGATCCTGAAAGCGGGAGGGCACGGTAAGGTCCCGGGTACTGATTTAATGCGGGCTAATTCCTAGTACCGGCTGGAGATTAATGGAGAAAAGAAAGGATGGCTCAAAACTCACATCACTCATTTATTGTAGAATATGGAGACCTCGGCTGAAAGTCTACCCGGGAGGATCCCCTGTACCTGTTCTCTTCAGAAAGGCCACGCCGAGTCTTCAACCCGCCAGAGGAACCTGCACACGCCAAGTCAACATTCAAAGGGCTCAACTACCCCCTGGCGTGAGCCATACTGAATTAAAGAGGCGTATGACAGAGGAGCGGAGGACAGACCTGATTGAGGGGACGCAATCCATTGAAAGTTCTGAGACGCCTCTGCCAGGGTAAAGGAAGGAAAGAGTATATGTAGGCATTTTTTCCATTTTGTAAAGGATCGATGGTTGAGCAGAGCTCCCTATTGTAATGTTTAGCAACTATTCTAGTTTCCAGCTTGTGTATCTGTATATGAGATTTCTTGTTTTATGACAGACAGTTCTTCTTTACCCGTCTAGTTTTTTCATCTTAGGCTAGGAAAGTTCGTGATTGACTGAGTCGCGCGAATTGCTGCATTTCTGTTATGATAAATGATTTATCGTGGCATTATTGTATTTTCTGGTGTTCTGTATTTAAATGCAAGAAGACCTTGTGTTTGGATGCCTTCTTCTGCAGTCTGTTAGGAACCTGTTGTTGATAACAAACCTTCTCACTCTTCTCCATAAGTCTTCCGCCTGTTCACCCTTTACTACAACTCACTATCTGAAATTTACGCAAGACCTCACTTGCTCATGCATACCTGGCCTGTTTTCAGAGTTGGAACACTACTGTTTCGAGTTTCCTTCCATTTGATCACCCATCTATGAAAAATCGTGACATAAAACTGATGGGCGTCGGGCTCTACTCCTGCTAGCGATCCAGGAGTGACTTCCGTCACCAACATTTCTGGCGTCGTTGCCGGGGACGAAGTTGAATATTTTCCCTGGGATTGAACGACAATGATTAGCTGATTCTGAAGGTGCATCAGATATCAAAACTATTGAGATTGTTGCTGTGCACCTGGCGACTCCATTGTGACGACTCCACTGGGGAGAACCTGCTTTACTAATTGTGGCGTTCAGAGGCAGACACACGCGGTCTCATCCACAGCTGCCCTTAGCTACACCTGAAACCGATCCAGAGGTGGTTCTCAGAAAAGGAAAGGCCCTTGAAGCAGAGGCTTCCACCGTCGAAACAGGTAATCCGCCATCTCCTTTTGTCAGAACTTCGTTTTCTCCCCCTCAGTTTCTTAATAGACCTTCTTCTGAAGTTTCCCATTTACTGAATTTTGGGAGTGTTCCTGCTGAGTTTTCCCCTCCTGGTCTGGGATTGGAGGGAGAAATCCTTGTCACTCCCCTCTCCTCTGAAGATGTACCTTGGCATAGACCCACGGCCCCAGAAGATTTCCCCACTCCTGCACAAGGAGGAGCACCTGCTGACTTGAGCTCGGTAGCCTGTTCCTTGAATCACGTCTTGTTTCCCACCCCACTCCGAGATTCATTCCCGGTAGCCCCTCCGCGAGCTCCTTCTCCTCCAAATTCTCCTCTGCCTAATATTCCTATGGCCGGTGCTAATCCCCCTCTGAATAGAATGGACGCCATAGTTGCTACTAGGTACACTCCCTTGATCTTACCTCATCCCACGAATCCTTTCCCTGCTGGAGATTACTTGAAATATATGCCCAAGTTCACCGGGGAAGGGGACATAACTGCAGAAGAACACCTAGCTGCTTTCTACAGTTATGCAGACAACCTGAACATTGGAGATGAATATGTCTGGATGAGGGTTTTTGTCCAGAGCCTGGATGGTGAGGTGAGGAAATGGTTTAGAGGATTAGCTCCCGGATCTATTGCTGGAATTGATGCCCTGGATAACGCTTTCCTGAGGCAATGGGGAGATAAGAAGGACTTCATGTATTACATGACAGAGTTTGGGTCATTGAAGAGAAAGGAAGGAGAGTCTGTTCCCGACTTCTCCAAGAGATTTAATAAAATGTACACAACAGAATCCCTATTGAGATAAAACCCTCCGAAGCCTCTGCAATGATCACTTACTCCAGCGCTTTTGATCCTGATTTCTGCCTACTGCTGAGAGAGAGAAGAGCTGCTACGTTGGCCCACATGCAGGATGCAGCTGTGGAGGTCGAATCTAACATATTGGCTGTCAACCGACTCAGAAACACAACTGATAGAAGTGCGTCCAAGAACAGGCCTGAAACTTCCTCATCCAGCTCCTCTCCCCTGCCCCATTAGACAGATGAGACAACTAGAACGATAAAATCACTTGCTTCCAAGATGGAAAGGTTGGAATTGGAAGGGAAGCCCATGTACAGGAATCCCCAAAACAATGATAATAGAGGTTTCAGACGACCTGCTAACAATATGCCTCAAGCTTTCCCGAGGGAACAAAGGGGAAAGGATAGAGAAGATCAGAGGGTTCAAACCCCCCTCCAAACCAACCTAGTTGATCATGAGGAAAGAGAGGAGATAGACGAGTTTGTCCCTAAAATTCAATGTATTGAAGAAGCTCCCCCTTTTCCTCATTTGACGCAGTCCGCATATGAAGAATCACTGATGAGTGCTCAAATTCATGAGTTGGGGAAGGAACAAAGGGCCGGTCACACTTCTAACAGATATAATCTCAGATCGAAAAGGAAAGGAGGAGACTTTGACAACCCAGACCAGCCTCTCATAGAAGAAAAACCTACTAGAGCTGCAACAGCCACAACTAAAGAAAAGAATACTCAGAATGCTTCACCAACAACCAAAGAGCCTGTTACTGAGGTAAGAGAAGCTCCTAAACCTACCCCCTCCTTCAATTTTGAGCATGAGATTCAGAAGATTAGAATTCCTGTACCCCTCTCAGAGCTAGTTAAAAACGAAGATTTTAAAAGATCCCTCTCCAAGCTGCTACAATCCGAGTCCCCCCAGCCCCCTATTGACTTAGTAAACCTTCAAGATGAGAAGCCAGCCGTCATCTTAGGCCCCATGGTAGAAGATAGAGATGACTCATCCCCCCCCTTCTACACATCCCTGAACATACATGATAAAGTGTTGCATAACTGCCTCATGGATTCAAGGGCTTCCCATAACCTTATGCCAAAAATAGTCATGGAAGAATTGGGACTGGAAGTGACAAGAACTTATCATGATTTATATTCCTTCGATTCAAGGAGAGTGCAGTGCTTAGGAGTCATCAAAGACCTAGCGGTTTCCCTGTTTCAGCTGCCCATGAAAAGTGTGGTCATGGATATTGTGGTAGCCGACGTTCCCCCCAAGTTCGGTATGCTGTTGTCTAGATCGTGGATCAAAAAACTGGGAGGGACGCTGCAGATGGATCTCACATATGCCACCATTCTGGTCTTCGGAGGGGAACAAATGAGATTATACAGAGAAGCCCAACTGGCCTATATTTTCAGCGATGAAGTAGACCCTACCAATCATCCCATCTTTGCTCTTGACACTGACTTGGGGTCTAGTTTGCTGCAGCTTACCGATGCCCCTGAAAGCTCTTTACTAATCAGAAAACATCCCAGCCCTGATCATCCGATTTCCCCTCAAAGCTCCTCTGTGTGGAAGATGTTTTTTGACGGAGCTTCTTCTAGCGAAGGAGATGGCGCTGGAGTAGTTTTCATATCACCTTGTCAAGAAGTCGTATCCCTGTCATAGAAGCTAGAATTTGAAGTCACCAACAACGTGGCAGAGTATGAAGCTCTTGTTCTGGGTATGAGGGCCGCAAAGGAAATGGGAATTGAAGAGATAATAGTATTCATAGATGCTGAGTTGATTATTCAACAGATAAGGAATGCTTATCGTGCCCATAATCCCCGGCTCAGGAATTATCGGAATGAAGTATGGGACCTTATTGGTAATTTCTTCTTGGCTTTTAACATTTCCTTCATTCCGAGGGGAGAAAATATTTTGGCCGATTCTTTAGCTGTCTCAGCTAGTTTGCTCAAATTTCTTTTGCTGCCTATGACAAAAAATGATGTTGATATAAGATATAGGCCCTCGGTGCCGGACAATGTCAAGCATTGGAAGGTGTTCGAGGATGATTTTGAACTTGAAAGGTTTCTCCAATCAGTGGATGAATTTTCTACGTTGCATATTGACCAAGATCCCGATTTGGAAGGTGAGCCTCGTCCTGACGTGTTGCTAAATAAAATCGCTAATCATCAGATCATTCAGTTGCCCAGTAATCACATTCCGAGAGGACTTGTCCCTTTAGAGAGATTTTTCGATGGGAATGATGTGCCAGTGAAGGGCAGAGTCTCAAATGAAGATGTCGAGACAACTGAATGCAACATTGGCACACCGGAGGAGCCCAAGTTTGTCAAATTGTCAAGTAGCTTGACCAGAGAACAGAAGGCCGAGTACACACAATTGCTCAGAGAGTTCGCCGATGTGTTTGCATGGACGTACGAAGACCTCAAAACGTATGACACATCTGTCATCGAGCACAAGATCCCGTTGAAGGAAGAAGCTAGGCCTTTCAGGCAGAAGCTAAGACAGATAAACCCCATGTTGCTTCCCATCATGGAGAAGGAAGTTAAAAAGTTGTTGGATGCGCGAATCATTGTCCCCTTGAGATATTCCGAGTGGGTTGCCAACTTGGTCCCAGTAAGGAAGAAAAGCGGGGAAATCAGGCTTTGTGTCGATTTTAGAAACCTGAATAGAAGCTCAAAGAAAGACAATTACCCCTTACCTAATATGGAACACATATTGCAGAGGGTAACCGGAGCATCTAGGATATCCATGATTGATGGGTTTTCAGGGTGTAATCAAATATCAGTCATGCCTGAGGACAGAGAAAAGACAACCTTCACCACTCCTTGGGGCACATTCATGTATGCCAAAATGCCTTTCGGATTGATGAATGCAGGAGCAACATTTCAACGAGCCATGGATATAGAATTCATTGGAGAAAAAGACCAGTTTGTAGTGATCTACCTAGACGACATCACGGTCTTCTCCAGGTCTGATAAGGAGCACCGCTGCCACTTAAGGAGAGTTTTCTCGAAGTGCCGGAAGTTCGGCCTTTCCCTGAATCCCAAGAAGTCCCTGTTTGCTATGCAGGAAGGGAAGTTATTGGGACATATAGTATCGGCAGCTGGGGTGAGAATTGATCCCAGCAGGGTGGAGGCAATTCAAGCCTTATCACTTCCCAGGTCTAAAAAAGAGGTGCAAGCCTTTTTGGGGAAAATTAGTTTTCTAAGGAGGTTTGTCTCAAATTTTGCCGAGCTAGTGAAACACATCACGACCATGCTCAGGAAGGGAAACAAAGTGAAATGGACCGCTGAGCCCAGGGCCTCTTTTGACCAAATTAAAAAGGCATTGACTGAGGCACCTGTGCTTATCAGTCCTGACTATTCCAAAGAGTTCCTAATTTTCTCCTTTGCTTCTTTTGATACAGTGGCAGCGGTCTTATTGCAGAAAAATGAGGAAGGGCATGAGCAGCCCATCACCTTCTTCAGTAGGGCGTTAAGAGACGCAAAGAGAAGGTATGAAATCATGGAGAAGCAAGCCTATGCCTTAGTGAAATCCCTTAAATCTTTCAGAGTCTATGTCTTGCATCCAAAAGTAACAGCATATGTTCCTTCAACTTCTGTGAAGGAAATCCTTGTGCAGTCCGACGTAGATGGGAAGAGAGGCCGATGGATCGCTAAGATCCTAGAATTTGATCTGGAGATCAAGCCCACCAAGTTGGTTAAGGGGCAAGGTTTGGCCAAGATACTGGCTGAATCCAACTGCGAAGCTTTGGGGGTTAGTTTCATCAATACTCGCCCAGGATCTCAGCGAGGTGAATCGCCCAGCCAAGGTTCTCAAGATGGCTTATCGTTGGTAGAATGTGCCTGGTATCGTGACATTCTGTATTTTCTGCAAGAATTGAAGCCCCCTGATGGAATGGGAAAAAACAAAGCAAGGGCTCTTAAGCTCAAGGCAGTCATGTATTGCCTCATTGACCAAACTTTGTACTGGAAAGACCCTCTAGGGGTATTTCTGAGATGCCTGAACCCGCAGGAGGCCCACAAGGTTACATTTGATTTTCATAGCGGCCTTTGCGGAGGTCATCATTTCTGGAAGACCACAACCCACAAGATACTCCTAGCTGGGTATTATTGGCCCACTCTGTTCCCCGATGTTTGCAGGGAGATCAGAGCTTGCACCAAATGTCAAAGGTTCTCAGGAAAGAAACAGCTCAAATCGCTACCATTAAAGCCCATAGTAGCATCGACACCTTTTCAGCAGTGGGGGTTGGACTTCATCGGAGAAATTCATCCTCCCTCAAGTGGTGAGCACAGATGGATCCTGACTGCAACAGATTATTTCACCAAGTGGATAGAAGTTGTCCCCACCAGAAGCGCATCACACAAAGTAATTATCAGCTTCCTGGAGGGTATCATAGCCCGGTTTGGCTGTCCCAGCAGAATCATCACCGATAATGCTGCTTCTTTCAAATCTGAATCTTTAATTAAGTTCTGTGAGCAGTTCCAGATCTCACTAGTTCACTCCACCCCCTACTATCCCCAGGGCAATGGTTTAGCAGAATCCTCTAACAAAAGCCTGATAAAGATCATCAAAATATTATTAGAGGAAAACAAAAGAGCCTGGGATTCGAAGTTGAAATTTTCTCTGTGGGCCGATCGTGTCACCACGAAGAAGTCTCTAGGCACTTCGTTGTTTCAACTAGTCTATGGAGCAGAAGAAGTTTTCCCTACTCAGCTCGCCTTACCTGTGGAGAAATTCTTTCAAGACTACGAGGGAGAACCAGATCATATGATCAGAAGAATTCATCAGATAGTGGAAGTGCAGCAGATCAGAGAACAAGTGAGGGACGCAGCTTATAGTCATCAGCAGAAGATCAAGCAGGCTTTTGACAGAAAGGTCAAGAAAAAGGAGTTCGAGATCGGGGACTTGGTATTTAAATGGGATGCACCCAGACAGGATAAAGGCAGGCACAACAAGTTCGACGCCCTCTGGATTGGCCCCTTTAAAATCTCTGAGATTTTCTCCAACAACACCTATGGGTTGCAGGATCTGGAGGGTGAAGAGGTTTTCAACAGCCCTGTGAATGGGCATTTTCTAAAAAAATGTTTTATTTGAGCCTTTGACGGATCCTCTATTTGTAAATATTGTCTTTTACTTCTGTGTTTATTTTCTTTGTATGTTTTCGGCTTAATAAATGACTCCATAGCCCGACAGCAAGGCGCTGAAACTGCAGAATGAGTTCTTAGAGCATCGTAGGGACGACTCTATCCCCCGTGGAGCCTAATGTTAGTGATATTTCTTGTCTCGGGACTAGGCGTACCCAGGTCTGGAGTTGCACGAGAAGCACCTGAGCATCTCACGAGAGAATCTCATTTTTGTAGCAGCAAGTAAAGCAAGCGAGCGAGCAAAGTTTTGTCTTCGGCAATCGGGAACCATCCTTAAAGAAAATCGACGGTCAGAGTCTTATAGAGGAGATCGACGAAGTCCCGTCAGCCGTTAGATCTCGAGAAGTTGTGTCGGGTTTAAGCCCTAGTGTGCGGAGGAGAGTCGGGGTTCAGTTCATCAGGGGATCGGAGTTTTTGAAGACAAGAAACTCTTGCATGTAGGAATCGCGATCCGCGATTTCCCGACTGGATCAAAACCGTCTGACAGGAGGGACACGTGGCGAGAGATCCCACAGAGTCGAGGATCGGGGAAGTAAGGAGTTCTAGACAGCAAGAACTGCGAAACCCCGAACCCCGATATAGAGCCAAGGATAGCCACAGTCAGGTGTTGAAAGTCGTGAAGGGATTGGAAAAGACCTGTGGATCGGGTTGTTGCAGTAGTGATTCCCAAAGGAATCCAAGGAGACACTTTGGCTCAGAAGAGGGGATTTAAAACGATCCTGAAAGCGGGAGGGCACGGTAAGGTCCCGGGTACTGATTTAATGCGGGCTAATTCCTAGTATCGGCTGGAGATTAATGGAGAAAAGAAAGGATGGCTCAAAACTCACATCACTCATTTATTGCAGAATATGGAGACCTCGGCTGAAAGTCTACCTGGGAGGATCCCCTGTACCTGTTCTCTTCAGAAAGGCCACGTCGAGTCTTCAACCCACCAGAGGAACCTGCACATGCCAAGTCAACATTCAAAGGGCTCAGCTACCCCCTGGCGTGTGCCATACTGAATTAAAGAGGCGTATGACAGAGGAGCGGAGGACAGACCTGATTGAGGGGACGCCATCCATTGAAAGTTCTGAGACGCCTCTGCCAAGGGAAAGGAAGGAAAGAGTATATGTAGGCATTTTTTCCATTTTGTAAAGGATCGATGGTTGATCAGAGCTCCCTATTGTAATGTTTAGCAACTATTCCAGTTTCCAGCTTGTGTATCTGTATATGAGATTTCTTGTTTTATGACAGACAGTTCTTCTTTACCCGTCTAGTTTTTTCATCTTAGGCTAGGAAAGTTCGTGATTGACTGAGTCGCGCGAATTGCTGCATTTCTGTTATGATAAATGATTTATCGTGGCATTATTGTATTTTCTGGTGTTCTGTATTTAAATGCAAGAAGACCTTGCGTTTGGATGCCTTCTTTTGTAGTCTGTTAGGAACCTGTTGTTGATAACAGACCTTCTCACTCTTCTCCATAAGTCTTTCGCCTGTTCACCCTTTACTACAACTCACTGTCTGAAATTTACGCAAGACCTCACTTGCTCATGCATACCTGGCCTGTTTTCAGAGTTGGAACACTACTGTTTCGAGTTTCCTTCCATTTTATCACCCATCTATGAACAATCGTGACATAAAACTGATGGGCGTCGGGCTCTGCTCCTGCTAGCGATCCAGGAGTGACTTCCGTCGCCAACACACCACACCACAATGCTAATTCATTCTCCCATCTGGGGTCGTCATTTACTTGGTCCTGCACTTCAGCTGGCAGTTTGCATAACCCTTGTCCTTTAACCAATTTAGCAGATTTTATATCTAGATCAAATTCTTGAACTACTGCCATCCAGTTCCCTCTTGTTTCCCCCATCTTATGTTGAGTAAATAAGGATCAGACTGCGGGATGAGGCACGATTACTTTGGTATGGTTCTTGAGGATGTAAGATCTGAAGTGTTTTATTGCCTTGTATACCGCATAGGCTTGCTTATCTATAGCAGGGTAATTTAGTTCGGCCCCTTGGATATTAGTGTTCATGAATGACACCAGGAACTCATTGTTGTCATCATCCTTCTGAGTTAATATCGCAAATAACGATTGGTCGGAGGCGGAAGTATAGAGGAATAAATCTTTGTTGAAATCGAGACTTCGCAACACTGGGGATTGAGATATTGCAGTCTTAATATTGTTGAAAGCCTTCTTTCATTCATCATACCACTTAAATTCAACATCTTTATGAATCATTTTTTGTAAGGGCTTGATAGTTTCCGTGAAATAGGGGGTGAATTTCCTCACAAAGTTGATTTTCCCGAAGAACGATTGCATAGCCTTTTTGTTGTGAGGTAAGGGAAGCTGAGCTATAGCCTTAATCCTTTTTGGATCTATGTGAATGTCTGTTTGAGATATAATGTGGCCCAACAACTTACCTTCTTCGACACCAAAAATAGTTTTCTTAGGGTTTAAGGATATACCGTATTTTCTACACCTTTCAAAAATCTGGGTTAAATGTTGGATGTGATCTTTTTTATTCTTTGAATACACGGTCACGTCGCTCAAGTAGACTACTACACACTTGTTGATTAGTCCTAGAAATGTTACGTCCATGGCCCTCTGGAAGGTTTCCCCTGCATTGATTAACTGAAAGGGCATGTGTTTGTAAGTGAAGGTTCCCCACTTGGTTCAGAAGGTAGTTTTCAAGCGGTCTTCTTCTGAAACTAGAACCTGGTTGTAGCTTGAGAAACTGTCTAGTAAGGAGAAAATCTTAGAGCCAGATACGGTCTACAGGAGCTATTCCATTGGTGGGACTGGGTAGTTTTCCCTTTCTGAAGCTCTGTTGAGATTTCTGAAATCTACACACAGGTGGATTTCCCCAAACTTTTTCCTTACAAGAACCAAGTTTGCTACCCAGGCAGAGTGTCTAACCTGGAAGATAATTTTGTAATCTAACAATTTCTTTAACTCCTGACACATGAGGGGCTCCAGGGATGGGTGGTATTTCCTGAGCTTCTGTTGGAAGGGTTTTACTTCGGGCTTTAAAGGGATAGTGTGTTGAATGATACAGGTATCATAAGTTTTCAGATCTCTGTAGGATCACGCAAAGACATCTTTATATTGTCTAAAAAAATTTAAGTAGGCCTTCCTTTCCTCTTTAGATATTGTCTTGTCGAGGTTTATGCTTTTTGGGTTTTCCAGGGTTCTGAGATTTATAGATTCATGCATGGGACAAGAACTATTGGTTTTCGCATTTTTTGACCCCTTAAATATTTCTCTTAGGTAAAAAAGGTTTTCTAAATTGGCTATTCCCTTCAGTATCGTGTGAGACTTCGATTTGTCAGTCAGTTGATCTGTCTGAGGATCAGTTCATGCTGATTGTCCCTGGAATATTTCATCGTCAATAACCAAGTCTTTAAAATTATCATGATTGGTCATAAAGTTTATAATCTGTTCATCTCCTTCAAAAACCTTCCAATTAGAAATATTGTTGGGCACCAAGGGTTTGTAGAGCAATTATATAGTGAACCGGGAGGCTTCATAATCTTCTAGAGGTTATATCCTTGAAGCAACGGTGGCCAGGGAATCAACAAGAATGTTCTTTTCTCTGGGAATCGTTGTAATGTTGAAGGCTTCAAAATGCTCTATTAGCCTATGCACTTCCTATTGGTAATTCTTCAGGTGTGGAGAATTACAATGTATAGTATTTCTTACTTGTCTAATGATGATTTCAGAATCTCTGAAAACCTTCACCTCTTTAACATTCAATTCCATGGATTTATTTAGCCCTTGTACTAGAGCTTCATATTTAGCGGTATTGTTTGTGCATTTGAACTCTAATCTACAAGATAGGAAATGTCGTTTACCTTTTGGATCAATGAGGATGCACCCCGCCCCGGACCCTTCTTGCGATTTAGAGCCATCGAAGTATAAGGTCCAAATTTGTGGGAAAAACCTATCAGCCTCCTATTTTTTGTCACTTCCCTCTCCCTTTCCTATTTTTTTCGCAGTTTCTTGACATAAGAGGGTTTCCTCTGCCGTCGTCGGCAATTCATCTTGAAAAAGCATTTTGTAGTTTTGGGTAAGGGGAACATTAGATGAGAGAGGGAAGAAATTCCCGAAGTCGAAATCACAGGAATAATTGCCTAGCACAGGGAAATCCACTAACGAGGGTTCATTTGGGGTTTATAAGTTAGTGACAGTGTGTTTTAGATATCTTTCCCTATCGATCTTAATCATGTTTGTGTGCCCCTTTAATGGTATCCAAAGGTGAGCCCAGTTTGTACTAAAGTATATGTTTAACTTCTCAGACCAATCTTGACTTAATAACAATCCATAAGCTTCTGGGATATCTACTACAATGATGTCAATCACTTACACAAATTTAGGATGTGTCGCTATTATGATCATTACATATTTGAGTTCTCCCATAACCTTTACCTGGGTTTTGTCTAGTTTTATCACATGTTTATCACTTTTGAGAGGGATTGCATTTAGTTTTTTGCAAATAGACAGTGGCATAACATCAGAATATGCTCCTGAATCGACCAAACAATTATGGAGGTTTTTGTTGAAGACTTCAAACGTTAAAAGGAACAGTGGGACAAAAGGTTTTCTCTTCTTATCTTCAGAGCAGGTGTTCACAGTCGGTTTATTCCCTAGATTTGTTGGAGTTAGATTTCTTCCCTGGTCAGTGCTTGTCGTAGGATTTTCTATTGATTTCAATGCTTGTAGCAGAAAGTCTTTTTGTTGAGGGATTCTACACATGTCCATGACCGATATATTTGCCTTCAACTTCTTCAAATCTTCTACTGTGTTGTAATCTAGCTTGGGCGATTCTCGTGTATGGATGTTTATAGGGTTTCTTCGGGGAACAAAAGGTTCTTTCGTGTGATCGGGAGTTGATTTTCCTCCCGAATTTGGGGTCGTAGTAAGGTCATTTGAGACATGTTGACCCCTAATCCGTGTCTGCACAACCAAGACTTCTACGAGTGGTTCGTGAACCTCAAATAGGTCATCATAAGGCATAGGTAGGTCAGGGTCCCATATCAACATGGAAGTTTCTTCTGGCGGAGCAACTTCTTCCTAATCGACAATATTCATAACTAAGTCATTTGATTGTTCGGTTAGGGAGAATTCCTCTACAAACTAGTTGGGTATCATATTCATGGCATACACGCATTGAGGGCAGTCCCTTTCAGGGTGATTCTCTTGGTGATAATTACATAAAGAGTCAGATGCTACATTTCCTAGATCGATGTTTAATTTGGTTGGGGGGGGTTCAATTGCTTTGAACGATGGATTCCTTTTAAAAAAAAGGTTTATAGGGCCTTTGGCCTTGGTTTCCCTCCCCTGCATTTCTCTTCATGTCTATGATTTAGTTTGATATCTTTTTAACCATGCGTTGTAGGTCCTCTATGTCCCCACTTCCCTTTTCATAAGCTTGTTTTGTTTGTTTCCCTAGGGGTCTAGTCAACAGAAGTCCTCTCCTGGGAGGAGGTTGAACTTATTTCTTAACTAACAAGACCTAGTTTTCTTTGCATCCTTTCATTTGGAACTCTATCGTTTTGGCTTCTTCAAAATTCTTAGACAAGGTTGGTTTGGTAACCCTCTTCACAAACATGGAAATAGAAGTTGGGAGAGCATTAGTGTATACTTTGATTTGCAACTCCTGAGTAGGTTTAGCTTCGGGTTGGAATTTATTTAAGATGGTGGTGAATCTTTGATTGAAATATTTAACCCTTTCCTTCGAACTCATGGTGGCGGAGAACAATTCAACCAACAAAGCTCCTGTAGTAGTTTCTTCTGCAAATTTATCTAGAAAATCCTTCTGTAACTTCGTCCAACTACTTATGGATCCTACAGGTAAGTTAAAATACCACGTGGAGGCCGAATTATCGAAAGTGTAGGGGAAAAATCTACAAACTACATCTTCATGTTGGACATTCATCAATCTAATAACTAGTATGAATTTCTTCATATGGTCTTCAGGCAATCCTAAGGTTTCAGGGTCAAATTTAGGGAGTAACTTCTCTGGGTATCAGGGGAGGTTATGTACTCGGCCAGGGATGGCCAAAGTATCTTTAGCCAACCAAGGTTGATTATTTTGAGGTGGGTTTCCCCTCTCTTCATCATGGTCATTATTATCTTCCATGTCTTCATATCGTTCCGCGTTAAACCCTTCCTCTTCAGAAAAGTCGTCGGGCTCAGAGTAGTTACCGGCTAGTGTCTCAGGGATTAGATTAAGAGGATGTTCAATTTCGGTGAGGGATAAATCTATTAAGTCTTCTATTGTGTGCATGAAAACCTGGTTCAGGGACTCGACCACTGGTCTGCTTATTTTTTTTCTTCGAGGAAGTAACGAAGATAAGGGCAACACACCGATCTATCGGGCGTATGCTCTAGTGATTCTTTTGAATTGATTCAATTCCTTGTGAGGAAGAGTGTAGGGTATATCAGGGAACATATGTTCTTCCTCGGGCTGGGCTGAGTTACTCGTTTCAGGAGTACTTAGTGTGTGTGGGTTGTCTTGGGAATGACTAGCCATGCATGTGGGATGTTTTGAATCTACAGGTTGTCTGAAATATTGTGTGAAATATATATTCAACCATTCATTCTTCAAGCCCTCCTAGCGCCAATTCTATTGAGGGGTCCTAAATCCCTTAAACTCAACAGTAGGAAACAAACCTGCCACTGAGGCCCAATTAGACTCTACAACGTTTGATGATGGAATGGTTCTCTAGATCTTGCGATCCAACCAACTAATCGATGGGCTTTACGTTCTCTTGTGAATGTTTCTCCTTCGGTTCAGACGTTCTCTTTTTGTATTTTCTCTTAGTTGGGACCGATATAAGATAAAAGTCGGTATAAACCAACTAGGTAACAAAGTGGGAACAAGCTTAACTAATGGAGAAGAGGTTGAGCTTGGGATAACCCTTTCACTCTAGCATGGAGATGATGATTCTCTACCACGGGCCTAGTACTAATACATTAACCGTGCTGGTATTTCAATTACTGACTGAGATACAATTTATCAGAAGAAAATATACATGCGATAAACGACAGCAAGTAAAATAATTCACTCAACTCTAATCATCGATCACATAATAACACAACGATTTATCTTAATCATTAAAGAAAAGAACTGTAAAACATTGCATCAGATAACTTATCAACAGATTTAATAGCTCTTACTCATTACAACATCCATTCATGAGACGAAATAAGAATTAATTCTTCTCCACATCCAATCATACACGCTTTTGATGAAAACAACACAAAATTTGTCTCTCGCCCCAAAAAGGACTTCTCAATTAAAGGCAACTTCGAAATAGTTCTTAACAAAACAAAAAAAAATGAGGGTATTTGCAAGAACCATCGACCCTTAACTAACCAGTCGATGCTCTTATTTATAACGTAAAAATAACTAAAAATAACAATTAAAGTGCAGCTAAGTAAAACAAAACTCGCCACATGGTGCTTTCTTCTTTCAATCTTCAAAAGTCATCTAATGGTTTCATTTGAGAGGATTAATATTCTCGTACACCGACCACTGGACAAAAATATCCTCACATGTGTTAGCGTACAAAAACCTATGTTGATCCATCGGGATCGAAAGGATCTCCTTGATCTCTACTGCATGTGCCAAAAATTTGACTATTTTGGCACTTAACTGTTGTAGCATTGTCCGAGCCTTGATCGGGTGCTCCATGAACTGTTGCACTTGTCTTGGTACAATGTTCGCCACCTTTGTTATCTTCGCATCCCACGTTGAGTCTTGTTCGGTATGTAATTTGACAATGTCGCGCAAGTCGACAAAGTCATCAAGTGTGTCGAACTCTGGAAGGCCAATGTCTCTCATTGCTCAGTTGGCCTTGGTCCAATTCTTTTCACACTCAATCCATTTTTCTTGGATCTCCCGATGAGCCTCTTGGGCCATTCTCACCTAGTATTCGGTCAATTTCTTTATGCAATCGATGCTACTATCTCTGAGTACCCGAATGTCGTTCTCTTCAACGTCTCGGCCCTGTTGAACAACACTGATGTAGTCGATCCTTTCCATGGCTTGGTGTGCTTTCTCATACCACCTCTCCATATATTTATATGTTTCCAGCACCATGAGGGTGTCTTCTTGGTACTCGACTATTCTTGCAGTGAACATATGCTGCTTGTTTCCAAATTTATTATAGGTTTCTTGGAACTCGTTCCTCATGAACATCGTGGCTTATGTGGTATCCTGGTAATAATTTTTCAAATGGCGCAAACGTTCTAACTCTTTCAGGGCAGCGGACAATTCCTCTTCATCCCTTTTTGCTCTGTCCAGAGTGGTATCTGAGATTTCCATCCTTGTGCCGATAAGTTCGGATGTTTTGGCATGCTCTGTATTTATCAAGTTTTCCTCTGTGGTGATGAGGATGGAGGAATCTAGAGTGATCATACTTTTCTTGGTGGTTCTCTTCATGATAGATTTTATTTTCCGCTCATAAGTGATGGCGTGTATGGAAGCTACTTCATCCATGGATTCGGGGGTTTGTTGATCTCCCCAGGTGAGTGTATTCCCCATACTCCTGATGGTATATATTTGTTCAAGACTGGGTTCTTTAACTTCCTCCCTGTGTTCTAAAGGCCTGGCTTCTGTTTGTCGCTCATCGGGGAGTTGAGTACCAATTGAAACTGAGGCATCGGGGGTAGGCTCAGTACTTACTTGATCATCGATCGTTGACACATCGATTTCCTGCTGTGGAACTTCTTCCTTTTGTTCACCCGACCCCAGCTCATCCTTCGGACTATCCGCTTGAGTCTCTGGTGCATTGGGCATCTCAGTGTCTAAGACACTCTCGAATTCTTGTTCATTCTGTGGAAGCCCCTAAATTTGAGCATCGAGAGTTGGGGAAGATGTCTTCTCTATCTCCTTTTCCTCTATGATATGTACAGGGGTGAAAAGGGATACCTCTGGGATCTCATCATCATCATAGATTTTTATTAATTTGCGGAGGGGGTCTGCTGCACTTGTTCCCACTGATACCCTGACTGTCTCCGGCTGATTTGAAACACCCACCGGTGATCTAGCCTACGACGTTGTGATTTCCGAATTGTCTGACCCAACAATTTCATCAATGTTTATCAATTCATAGTTACTTGGGCCTATCTGGATTTTATCGGGGTTGTCGGCAGGGGACCTTGTCATGCATGTGAGGTCTGGGTCATCTTGCAGCTGATCAATTATCTGTTGTGCTTTTTCTATCGTGAGTAACCCCATCTCTCGCGCATCTTGAGTCATATGGAAACCTATATCTTGCAAAGGGGCTACCAGGGGGACCTCTGCTGCTTTGGTCGATATCATTTCTTCTCTGGCTCTGAGGGCCCCTTGAGACGATTGTTCTATGATCCTCATCTATTCATACAGGTTCATGGCTTTGAACCTGGTCATTTTGGGATCGACCATCCTTCCCACCACTTCGTCCTAGTCCTGGGCATTTTTTGTGAAGACTTCATCTTCAAATTTGTCGCGGGAATATGGCCAGCAGGACGACACTTGTAAGGCATGTTTCAAGACCAGGCCCTTTGGATCGTGCTTGCGGAATCAGCTGGTCTAGAATCTGAACTCTAATTGTCTCATACCTTCTTGTTTGGCTTGAGAAGTGTCCTTCACCATGTAGAAGCCTACATGGAATCCATAGGGTATGAACGCCCTTTTCTTGTCCTTGACCATAGTGGTGTTGTAGCCTTGCAGGATGGTTTGGTAGCATATCTATTTGACTACAAGTCGTTCAGGCACATGCGTTGGTAGAATATGTGGTGCTCTGGTGGCCCCGAACACCCTGATGTATGTGTCTCGCTCATTCAGGTACCAGTGGCCTACCTTTGACATCATCTTTTTGGTCGCGACGGACAATCTTGGGCATTCTTTCTTGAAAAGAACAAAATAAATACGCACGATGAATTCATCGCAAATGAGGGAGTAGGATTTCTTGTACCTGTTCTCCCAGAGGATGCTGAAATATACATGGACCAGGAGCTCTACGATGTACCAGCTCAGGTTCATGCCAGAGAATACGTTTCTGGCGCACATGACATCCAATAGATATGAATCCATGTAGAAGGCTAGTGTCTCTCCTTCCTTTGGTGTCTAAGCCTGTTGTATGCAGATGCTAATTTGCTTAGAAATGATGGCTCCCCAGCTGAAGCTTCTCCCAGAAATGGCCACTATGTAAGCTAGAGGAATCCATGCCTCTGAAAATTTGGAGCAGTCCTTCTCTCCATATAATTGACAAATGAGAGCCATTAGGTAGATGTATGGCTCCCTTAGGTTGGTCGTCTGGTACCAGTCGGTGGTCCGATTGGTGTATTTCTTATCTTCTCTCCACCATGAGGCCATTACCCGGCTGGTGTCATGGCGCTCATAGAATTTTATGACAAAATCTATGTTTAGTCCCTCCTCAGGGTCTCTCATCTTATACTACTTCTGGACCTATATCGAAAGGAAGACCCCGACACATCCACCACTGTCGTCGTTGATTAAACAATTATGTGTGTCTGTGTGGTCGATGAGCCACTACAACACTTCTATACAGGGAAACACATGGGTTATGCTTGGTACCAAGTGAATGTACGACCGTCGGATATTCGAGAATACCTATCATCGAGCACTCTCACATCTGGGTCACTATGTGGGATGTATTCCGAGAATTCTTCCCGACTAATCTTTTTGAAGAGTTCTCCCCAATGTAGGAGTGTCATCTTGGTCCCTGTGCTTGCCTCTGTTTCTCCAAAGGCTGGAGGTTCAATGAAAACCTTATTTGTAGATGTCTTAATGAATGGTTTCGGCCTCGAAGTGTATTCTAATTGTTTTGTGACCCCTAGAGAGGAACCTTCGCCTACCTCGGGCTCCTTCAGCTTTGGCGCCCTCGATGATCGTCTAGTATTCGGCTTCTTTGGCAGCATTGTTCTTGCAACTGAAAAATCAAAGTTTAGATACTATGCAAAGAACATAACCGGATAACAAATATATAAATTGTAGCCACGTAAAAACCATAGACTTAGATACATACATGTAGATATTGCTAAACCTGGTTGTTTGATACCCCCGAGAACTCTGCAGCTTTCGAATTGCTCGTCTCGCTTTCTCCAAATGCTCTGAAACTTCTTTGTGCATAGAATGGTTTTGTTTACAATGGATCAAGAGAATTTAAACCATGGAAGAACTTACCGTGTCGTATCAACCATTTAATTCGGGTGATGAGTGAAATTCAAACAAATCTGTCGCCGAATCTCTGCAACTTAAATTCATTGTGGGTTGGCAGCGGAGGGTGATCTGGTCTATCAGTAATTTCAAATGGTTGTTTTAATTTGCACATGAAGGAGCAAAAAATGCGAGATTTGGTTAGGGAGAATTCCTCTAGAAACCAGTTGGGTATCAAATTCATGGCGTACACCCATTTCCTAGATAAGTACATAAAGAGTCGGATGCTACATTTCCTAGATCGATGTTTAAGTTGGTTGGGGGGGGGG
>ML855080.1:0-11918 GCA_009831015.1 Picea engelmannii | reverse complement strand
ATGTCTAAGATGGAAATATTTTGTCACCGGATTGAAAGCAACCCTCCAGTGTTTTAGCATTAGGTTGCTACCTCCAATAATCCACCTACTATCTAGTAACAATGAGGCGTCTTCCGACGTTTTACAAATGAAGTTGAACCATCCTTTGGATAAAAATAAAATCTCTGGTGTATAACCTAACAGGGGTAACCAAGCCTGTTCGACCCAGATAGGGAGCGGCGTCTTACACAGGGTATTGTAGGACAACATCCCAACTAGACCCCATAAATCCATTCTACAAGTCTCCTCGAGACCTATATCAAACCCTAACACCATTCGCTTCACAGCCTTGTTTTCCTTCCACTGCCTACAACTTATCCCGGAGGAATAAACAGTTCTACTCACCTTACTCCGAGCACCTGTCAAGCCAACGCCTCTGGCCTCCGCTCTCAGACCGCTCACACATGAGAGCTTCTCCACCTCCAAAGGTGTATCAGACAAGCCAAGGAGGAAATCGGAAAATGAGGGAACTCCACCCAAAATCCTACTATGGGGACATGCTTGTGGAGAAATCATATCAATTGATGAGTGAGTTAAAGTGTTAGTATGAGCCCCCAGAGATTCCACCGTTGTGAAAAGTCCTTCCTCATGCCAAACACCTTCGTCGGCCTCTCCCATTAATGCCCTTATATCATCATCAATACCCGCCAGCCGAGTAGGGGCCATGGGTGAGCCACCTAGGCTCCACTAAAATCGTTCAAACTCCAACTTACCAAGCATTCCAGTTACCAAGAATAGCATTTAATGGAAGTTTAAATGAAAACAATGCTTGGTTAAGGAACTTATGTCACCTGCGCTCCACCTAATACGTTCCAACCACGGACTTTGATACAGATCAGTTTCCAAGAATAGCAGTTAAAACAACTACTAAAATGGAGGCACAACTTAGCTATTAACAAAGTAAGCACTAACTAGGTGAGAAAAAAAAGAACGTTGCTATCTAAGAATAAAGGAGCAACCAGTGAAAAAATAACCCCCCGAGAAGGAAACCTCCACACTCTTACGCTCCAAAATTGCAAGTATCTGGCCCTGGTTCCATTCTGTAAATCTCGCACTCCCCCTTTTTCAAATTCCAGCCATCGTTAAGGATTTCATTGCTTCTTAAAAATTTGGACCATTTCTCGATTTGTGTGTCATCCTTGCACAGGGGCCATGCTAATCTTCTCTGTATCGTTCCAATTTTATCGGATTTCTCATATGAACTATATTTTGCTTCTTTAATTAGTGATTTCTCATATCATTGACCAATTACAACAATACGTCATACTCAATTCATACATTTTATTTTATTTATTTCCTTAACTAAACATAATTTATATTCACACTATTGCATCATCCTATACATATTTTCAATTCCTTTCATGATTTATCTTTACTATAATATTTTCATTTCCTTTCATGATTTATCTTTACTAGTCTAATAATTTCAACATATATATGTATATTACATATATTTGTAATTTTAATATTGCAACAAACATTTATGACATTAATTTAAATGATTATATATATACACAATGGTCGTGAAAATCCTCGAGTACTTATCTCATTTTGAAGATGGTGTCCAAGGAAAATGTAGAATCTTTAGGACTCAAAGTTGGTCAATAGTAGGGCTTGAAGCCATTACAAAAATATACTTTTAAGTTTTAAAATTTTAAAATACTTAAATTTTTAGGATTTATATGTTATGATTAAATAAGAGGAAAATATATTTCGCATGGAGCATAACTAACGAAATAATTTGGTGATACAAATATTGGAACGGTGCAGCCTAAAGGATATCCACAACATAGGTGTGGGGTTGTAAGATCCCCAAGTGGAATTGTGTGGAATGCTTTCATTTTTGTGGTTTTCTGGTTAAGGTGTTTTGTCAAATAGTTCACATTTGTGGCTTCCTTGAGCTCATATTGGTGTTTGATGTTGAGTTTTATGGCACCAATAATTTGCAATGGTGGAAATGAACTTTAACAACAATGAAGCTCATAGAAATAACAAGAATAGTCACAAACTCATATATGTATTTATTTATTAAAATAGCTAAGCTCCATACAATAGAAGAGCAAATCTGGAAATATATAGAAGAATGGAAGATGTGGTTAATAGCACCTCCAAAATACAAATATAGATCAATATTGTAAATAGAAGTTGTGTAAGATATTTCAAAACTTCGATTTGATAAAGAGAAGTTGCGCAAGCCACTTTGGAATCAGACAGACGACCAAAGGAAGGAACAAAAAGCAGAGAAAACAAAATGCACAAAAAGAAACAGTTAGAACAGAAAACAGTTGGAAGGACAACGCAACACCAGTTTTGGGAGAAAGAGGTTGCAACCGAATCAAGAAGAAGAGAGAACTCTCGGGTTCTCAACCAACAAGCCTGGTTCAAATTATACATATATGGAATCAATATGATTGAAAAGGGTTGTTGGGGTTTGCTACAGTTGCTAGAGTCATTATTGTTATTGTTATTGTTACTGTTGTTATTAGCTAAGTTCTAAGATCTGGGTTAGAAACCAGAGTGATAATGTAATAGAGTCATGTAATATTGTAGTGTTGTAGTGTTGGAAAGAGCAAGGGACTGAGATAACCTTGTCTCACAGTAGTACATAAGCATTTGTTAGTGTCTTTGGCATGACCAATTATATTTGTATCTCAAGCTGATCTTGTATTTTGAGAAGAAAACTTGTTATATGATAACACAGTGGGAGACCTAAATTTTCTTGAAAATATATTGTGTACTTAGTCTTCTTAATCTATTGGATGTTATATTATGTTATATTTTATGTATGATATGCTTGAATGGTTATAGCTTGCATATGAATGCCATCACAACTCTGTTTTCCCCATTCTTGATTAGAAAATGTTCAGGACTGCAACAGGTTTAAGCTATCTTGTGCAGGTATGATATGAATCTTGATGTTTAAGAGATTTGTCAGAGTATTCTCCTTACCCTTCCCTATCATGTTCGTCTCAGTTGCGCTTCGGGTGAGACTTCTTCCCTCCCAGGAAGATGAAAATGCTAGCGCATTAGACTACATCGGTACCTTTTGTTGGTAACTTGAAAAGGACCCTAGTCTGGTCACTTTTGCGCCAACAAAATGGTTATGTTGTCGGGGCATGTGCTTTAAAAGGGAACCTGTAAGGAGAATGCTCTCGCGGATCTATAGATTTGATATTCGGAAATGGTGGGAACGAAATTGTGACGCCTTTATATGGAAGGAAGCGGGTTGCGAGGTAAAAGTGTGAATGCTACAAGAGATTCTATCTTTTACTCAGAAAGATTGAGTGAGCAGTATGAAATATTTTGGGTAAAATTCCCAGAATAATTGTTCCATTGGATAGATCAGCTACAATAAGCTCTAGAATTCAAAGAACACGTCAATAAGACTTGTACTTGGGACACAAAGAAGATCGTAGCACTTCATCAATTAGATCAATAGATTACAGAGGAGCAGATTTCTAGGTTAACACGACTCTAGAAGGATATATCATTGAATTCCCAGCTGAGAATCACCAATCTTTTTCACTAACGGAAGAAATTTTCAAGGAAGGTGCATGCGGGAGACTGTTGAGGGAAATTCCCCTATGGATCAAAGCGTTCTTGATGGAGGAGGGGATAATAACTATTCCCTCGACTAAAATGGCAGCTTAAACACCTATGCTTGGGGTAGGATGATTTTCGAGTAGGATCATGACCTAAGAAGGGGAAAGGGTTCTTTGAAGGATGGGGGAAGATCAAGAAAAGAACGCAAGAAACGAGTGAGCCTTGATGAGAGACGTCATAGTTGAGAAGTGGTGGCGTGGAAAGGTAAAGAAAGCAGCAAAGCAGTTTGAGGCGAAATTGGATCAAGAGGAACATATTAAAGAAAGAAGGAAGAGTTGAGGAAGGTAAGAAGACAAGAAAGATTGGCAAGTCTAAGATTACAGCAGAGAGAAGCGCAGAGAGAAAGGATTCCCCAGGTAGGTGGACGAGAAGAGGAGTGTGCAGAAGCAAGGGAAGATGAAGCAGGTCTGGATCTTGCAGAAGACCAAGAAAATTCAACCCAATTCAACCCTGATATTAGGAAAAATCAAGAATCGGGTTGACAAGGTTGCTACAGAGGAAGAAAATGAGACCCCCCAATTCAAAGAAACCCGCCCAAAAGTCAATGGAACCAGCCCCGAATCACCTGGTCCCCATGTTTCCTCTATACACGTGGTAAGCCTTATACCACATACTTATGCTAGTGCTATTCCATCACATTCAGTTAGTCAGTCATAGTTTGTAAGTTTAAACGTTGGGAGGATATTGGGATCCCCTGGAATATCACAACCAAGGTCGTTAGATTTCATTTTAATAGGAACAGTAAGACCCAAAATGGTTGGAAATATGGGAGGCTCGATCGCTCGATACCCAGAATTATGGGGTAAAAGAGAAAAGGATGTAGAGCAACATTCGTTCCTATGTGAGGCCATCTAGAGATCTAGAGGGACTCTCGATACAAACAAGTTAGTATAATTTCAGACTACCTTGAGGGGTCATGCCCTCAAATGGTACATGAAGGTTGTTGAACCAAGGATGCAAGGACAAGCGCGTTCACCCTTGCCCAAGTTCGTTTGAAGTTCATCATTGAAATCAAACTACCTCAGTCATAGCAACAATCTATCTCTGAGTTGCGGGAGATTCAAGAAAGGGAAGGAGAAGCTGCCTGGGAGTACAGTCAGAAATTCAAAGACGTTATTGGGAGGTTAGCGCATCCAATTCATGAAGATCACCAAAGGGAATGGTACATCCAAGGATTATGATGTAGGAGCGTCGTCAGCAAGCACACGTGGCAGGAAATTTCAGCACTTTGGAATCATTTCGGAATCTCAAACGCTGGGAGTTACTGTGAATCCTTCTGGGGAGTTGATGAATAACAGAAGAAGATCAAACGCTTGGCGGTGGAATGATCATGAGCGATCAGGGAGTTTCACTCTGAGCCTTGAAAGTAACTGAACTTAGGTAGCAGTTAGGTTTCCGTTTTTGAAGCAAACAAGTAATCAGGGGAAACCCTAAGGACCCTTCGAGATAAATAGAGGTTTTGTACGCCCAAATGAGGCTGTTGCAAGTTAGTAGGAATTTTCTGAGTTTTAAGCTATTGTTTTGATATTAGTTGTAGTAATTTACTTTTGAATGATTATGACAGAGGAAAATTGACCCAAATGCATAGTACTGTTACTGTTTGCAATTCTATGTTATTGAGTTTTCATAAATGAATGAATTTCATTATGAATGGATGACACTGTGAATGTTAGTATAAATTTCAATTGTTTTTCTTTTGTTGAGTGAGTGCAAGGTGTGCACATCAAACGCAAGGAGTGCATTGACGAAATCTATTTCGATTCTAAAGCTCAAAAGAGATAACGAAACTTTCACTTTGCGAGGAGTGCAAAGCCACTGTTGCAAGGCGTGCACAGTCACCCACAAGAACCAAGTCTTGCGTAAGAATCTACTGCCAAGAGTGCACAGATCCGGAATTCAACTAAGGGTCGAAGATACTTCGTAAGAGTCAAGGGAGCAGAAAGCGAGAAAGATCGGAAGGGATAACGCCTTCCAAAAGCGCAGACGAGGTCTAAGAAACAGACTCGTGGGAGGAACAAAGGTCAAAGCCTTTGAATACCTAGAAATCTTCTAAGTCAGAAGAATTCACAAACTCAAGAAGGGGAATGACATCTGTCGTCGGATCAGCTACAGAGGAAGAGATATGGCCGTCAAATCTCACGTCCAGACGCTCAGAAGAATGCGCAAAGAGGGATCAGATCTAGACTGTTAAATCTAAGCGCGGGGACCAACAATCGTTGGATCCAGAGGTAGGTGCACGAACTTTAACGTTCTAGAAGTGAACAGGGTAAGAAAACTCGTGAAACCCAAGTTCGTGATTCAATTGCAATCGTTGGATCACGAAGGGATATAGACCGCCAATCCGAGGAAATCGTAGAATCGAGAATCGGGAGACGGGAGGTGTGCAATCTTCCAACTACCCAGAACGTGAAATCCCGAAACACAAAGGAGAAAACAGGATCGTCGGATCGTGGGGAATCAAGACCGTTGATCTGAGGTGAGGAAGTCATGAGTTCGAATATTGGGAAAAGGGAGAAAAGCTACATCACAAGTTCCCAATACGCGAAATCCCAATGCGCTCGAAAGCTTGGCCTTAGGTCATAGTTGGAGGTCATATCAGCGAAGGTTTAAAGGAGGAGCTAGCACCTAGAGAAAATTGTCGATCGAGAAATCGAAAATCGCGAGGTCAGGCTTGGCTCATGTGCAATCACCCGAGGTCTGAGATCGCAAAACGCCTTTTTGGTTAGGCATGTGGCCACAGTGGATGATCACATGAAGGAAGCTCACGCCTAGTGCTTATTCGCGCGGGCTAAGTTACACATAGGACTTGTGGATATTTCATGAGGATTCCAGTAAGGAATCAAAGAGTTGTTCCAGCCCGAAGATTGAGAAGATCCAGTGACCGGGAGCTCAGCAGACCCTGTTGAGGTGGGGCCCTGCATCAAGTGGTATCAGAGCGGAATTTTGTTTGCAAACCGCAGACAAAAAAAGGACAGTGAAAGAATATAGTCTTATACCATCAAGTGGTATCAGAGCGGAAATTTCTGCTTGTAGACAGCAGGCAAAGGAGAGGAGACAAAAGAACTCGAAGTTGTACTCTGTGTGTGAGAGATAGACAACACAATGCCACCAAGTAGATGAGTGGAACAACCTTTAGCCAATCGGGCTGTAGAAAGGGAGATGTGAGAACCTCGTGCAAAATTAGAGGCGATGGAGAAAACGCAGAGGAGAGCACCTGATACTAGAGACATCAATGATGCAAAGAGCGAAGGTGATGGAGGCAGCGCAGAGGAGAGCACCTGATAGTGGAGACATCAGCGATGCAGAGAGCGAAAAAAGTAGAAGTGGAGGAAGCTGCAAGAGAGAATGTTATCGAAGAACACTTGCTGAGAACAATTGTTAGATTGGGAGCTAGAGCCAAGATAGGGGTCCCAATGTATTAATGCAATTTGGATGCTGAAGATTTGTTGGATTGGGTAAGATCCATGGACAAATATTTCGACTATGAAAATGTCGATGAGTACAAGAGGGTGAGACATGTTGTCATCAGGCTCAAGGGACATGCAACACTGTGGTGGGATGAACTGCAGGCTGAAACCTAGAGGAGAAGCAAAGGCAAACAAAAGATAAAGAATTGGGACAGAATGGTAGCCAAGCTGAAAGCAAAATTCATGCCCAAAGATTATCAGATCAATCTGTTCAGGAAACTACAGAACCTGAGACAAAAGGGTATGACAGTTAAGGAGTACACAGAGGAGTTCTATAGGTTGAACATCAAAACTGGACAAAGAGAGAAGGATGAAGAAAACGTTGCCAGGTATATAAATGGCCTGAGATATGAAATCCAGGATAAGATCAGCATGATGCCAGTAAGGACAATGGAAGATGCTTATCAGATTGCACTAAAGGCGAAGGAGAAGTTGGCCAAAAAACAAAGCCAACGAGGCAGAGGTAGAATCCCAGTCCCGAACAAAGGCAAGGGAGTCGCCCATGACAAGGCACATAAGTCCAAAGACGAGACTGAGAAACCACACAGTCACTCGGAAAGAGGAGGAAGTTCCTGAGGAAGACAAGATGGTGGAAGAAGTTCTTCCAAAGGAAGAGGAAGAGGCAGAGGAGAAGAAGTGAAATGTTACACCTGTGGAAAGGCAAGACATAAGTCTTGGGAATGTCCCGAGAGAAAGAAAGAAGGAGAAGATGAAGCTCACATTTCAAAAGCACAGAGAAGGAATGTTGAAGCAGGAGCAGAGGATGGAACATCCCTGATGTTGAGAAAAGTTCTCTTAAAACCAAAGGCAAAAGTTGAGAAGCCAGTGCAAAGAAACAACCTATTCATGACAGCTTGCAAGACTAAAGACGGAGTATGCAAGGTGATAATTGACAGTGGGAGCACTGTGATGCAGACCCCCCTTCTCTCCTAAGGGCTACGCGACCTCCCGGTCTAGGATCGATCAAGAAACAGAGTCAGATTGACTCTTTGGGTCCCTGCTAGACCCCAAACCCACTTACACAGGTCCTTTCCCCAAATGAGCAAGTCGTATGAGACCCGAGGCTTCTCTCCTGAGCATTGTTCGAACCTCAGCGCCAAACGAGCGCTAGCTCTTCTCTGCAAAGCCTTTTCTCTCACGCGACCACGGGTCGTGACCATGAGCCCAAACAAAGGCGTGTCGCTATTTCACGAGTCGGGCATTTGTATGTGAGTCACCCCGACTCTCCTGATCTCTGAAATCCCAACAAGGGCCTAGCACTCACTAGCTCCTCCCTTATCCTCCTTCTATATGACCCCTCGCTATGACCTGGGGCCAACCTCCGAGCGTGTCAAAATTTCGCGTATCGGGAACTCACGATGCTTCAGATCTGACGACTCGGATCCTTCCTCGATCCGACAGTCATGATCAAGTCGTGATTTTGCGTTTCGCGAGTTCTCACGACTCAACCTTTAACTCCTCTAAGTCACGAGACAGCGAAACGTTGATCTCTCGCCACGTGTCCTCCTTGACAATGGACAGTCCCGATGATTTCAGAATGATCAACGGCTGTGATCCTTTCGCGAGGTCGCGTTTCACGAGTTCTCGCAACTCAACCTTTGACTCCTTCGAGTCACAAGTCACAAGTCTTCGCAAGTCGACTCTCATCCTGTGCACTCTAAAGGACTAAACCTCGTGCACTTCCTCCGGATCCAACGGTTGTTGGTCCACGCACTTCCAGATCCTACGACTAAGATCTATTTCCTCTTACATGTTCTCCTGTGTGCCTGGACGTGAGGTTCAACGGTCTAGATTTCCTCCTCTGCAGTTGATCTACAGCTGTTGTGCTCCTTCTCCTAAGCCTGTGATTTCTTCTTGACTTGGAAGATTTTCAAAGTTTCAAAGGCTTCGACCTTTGATTCCTCTACGAGCCCTGTGATTTTGGGTCTCGTCTATGTTCTCCCTCTTGAGCTTTGGCAGCGAAACTCGACCTCGATCCTACGCACACTTGCGCTCTACATGCAGCTTTGTGTTATCTCTTGTGATCTTTTCAACTCGCTAAGTATGTAAGGGACTCGCCCTTCTGCGTCTTCTTTAGAAGAATTCAGGTGCTCCACCTGGCACACTCTGTGCTCAACCTCCTGAGCTTTGGAACTTAAAACAAGTTATTTATGTGCATATTCCTTGTGCTCTGACTAACCTTCAAATGGTTGCCTTTCAACACTTCGTCTGAGTGTTGGCCTGGTGCACTCCTTGCACAGGTCTTCCTCCAGAGTGTTCAGCAACTCTGTGACAACCCTTTCACTCATTGAAGGGATGTAAGTGCCCTCTTGGCAACTTATGCTCAAGCAATCCTTGCTAAGTCTACAAAGTATTCAGCAACTCTAAAAGGGACTTTTCCTGTACACTTCTCTTCTCACCGAACTCGAAACAAAGTTCTTCTCGTGCACTCTTTGCACTCGCTCGATGCCCACCTGGCAGAGCTCTACAGAGTTCTCAATAACTCTGTCTCGTTGTGCTTTCTCTACACATTTCCTCCTTTGAGGTATTCAGTAACCTTGAGGTCCCTCTTGAGTTTATGATCGCTCTGGTGCGCCCTCCTGGCACGTTCTTTTCTAACTCCACAAAGTTCAGATGCGCACTCCTTGCGCTAGCTACAGAACCTCAATTGTTCTGTTGTGCACTCCTTGCACCGCCTAAAAAATCCAAAACAATATTACAAAACTCAATGAAGATAAAAGAAATCTATCTTCCTACTATAAATGAAATTCTATCACACATCTATAGCATTCATTCATGAAATACATAAACACATGAATAACAATATGCAGGAAAAAATGTTTTTCTATTATCTATGTGTTTCTATACAGATGTTTACAAAAAATGGACTGTAACAAAGTCCCAATTTTCTCAAGCTCTCTCTCAAAACTTCTAAGACCTCCTAAGGCCTCCTAAGACTCTTCTCTCCCTGAGATCTCTCTCTCAAGTCTCCTAATTACAAAAGACGGCTCTACAAGCTTATCCTCTCGACCACCTATCACTATCTCAGTTATGGCACCATACTCCTACGGCTACATTCCTTAAATGTCTATCCAGACCTGACTACGATCTGGACCTGCTATGTATGATATGCTTAAATGGTTATAGCTTGCATATGAATGCCATCGCAACTCTATTTTCCCCATTCTCGGTTAGGAAATGTTTAGGACTGCAATAGGTTTAAGCTATCTTGTGCAGGTACAATATGAATCTTGATGTCTCGTAGATCTGTTTGAGTATTCTCCTTACCCTTCCCTATCCTATTCGTCTCGATTGCGCTTTAGGTGAGACTTCTTCCTTCCCAAGAAGATGAAAATGTCAACGCACTAGACTACATCGGTACCTTTTGTTGGTAACTTGAGAAGGACCCTAGTTTGATCACTTTTGCGCCAACACTCTTGTAGGGAAGAGCATGGTTGACTCATATGATGAATTTCCCTTGCTATAGATGCCAAATCTGACCCCCCAACAATGGATCTCTAACCCCAAGTGGGCCCTCATTCAGTAAACTCACCTAGCTCTGATAATAAATAATTATGGAAGAGAAAAACTCCCAAAAATGCCAAGGAAAGTCGCCCCATATATGGAAAATGCATGCAAGGTGAGATCTCTCCTATATCCCAAATGTAGAACCCAAATCGAACTCACTAAGACTAAACAATGTGCCCTTCTGAGGAAAAACCCTTCAATAATGTGCCCTCCTTCATAACCGATAGTTGAAATGGATCTGAACTGAATAGAATGGTGAGGGTGGGATCGTTCGCCACCTTGGCCAATCTTGAACCAGGAAAGGAGGGATCTTTCACCTCTGTCTTGATCTCTATGGTTTGTTTAGTCAAAACCCTCAAAACATGCAAGCTGCCAGAGCTCAAAGTTGCATATGAAAAATGATCAAGAATGAGGAAGTGAGGTACCCTCATCCTCTTTTATACTTTATCTTATAATTCCTCACTTGTATTATTAATTGGCTTTCTAAAGTCTTTTCTTTAATTATCTAATATTAGCCAATTAACTTATATTTCCTTATTTGTCAATGTCACTATTTTCTAATTTGACTTTAGCATCCTTAATGACATATTTTGGCCACCTTAGCCCCCTTTTAGATGAGACTATATCCTAGGGGGGACAACTAGAATACTAAATCCTCAAGTACCTTGTTCATATGGAAGGGGATCTTACAATCTCCCCTTCTTGCAATTTCTTTCCCACAAGCAATTCTGAATCTTAGTGTTGCAAGACCTATTCACCTTCCCAAGAAGCATCCTCAATTGGTGATTTCTTCCACTTACCCGATATTTGTTGATACTATTGTTCCTAAAAAAATTATCCTTGACCTCCAAGACGTCTTCAAGAATTAAAATCAATTGGCCCTCCTCATCAAGTGGTGGAAGCTCCTTTGTAACTATCACTTGTTGACCCAAATCCTTCTTCAAACATGACACATGGAATACATTATGGATTTTTCTCCCTGGTGTCAATTAAATCTCATATGCTAACTCCCCAACTCTTCTACTCACCTTGTATGGGACATATAAACGAGGCTTGATTTTCTCCATGTAGTTTCTCTTGATAGATGACTAGCGATATGGTTGTAGCCTCAAATAGACCAAGTCTCCAACCTCAAAGTTGTGTTCCACCCTATTTTTATCTGCATAGATCTTTTGTTGGTTTTGAGCCCTCTGCAAATTATCTTTAAGCTCCCTAAGTATCTCCTAACTTTCTTGTACCCAATCCTTAGCCATAGGAGCCATGTTGTCCTCAGGTGCAACCTCTATGAAAGATTCACTTCAA